>APFE031234699.1:0-34219 GCA_000404065.3 Pinus taeda
CTACGCCAATGAGAGAGGTTCCCAAGCCAAAGAAGGATAAACAAAAGAAGCTGATGTCGGTGCGCGAGTCACCGAGGAAGCATGTAGCTACACAAGCTTAGAGAAAAGAAAAGTCGAGTGTGAAGGAGAAGAGGAAGGTGGTAGATCTGGAGGCTGAGGAGGGCATGGAAGATATCGACATTGATGGTTTGGACTCTATTTCTAAACTACCAAAATATATCCCTCCATGCAAGGGTAAGGTGAAGGTCTCGAAGGACCCAGGTGCCAAATAGTTCTCCCTCAACAAACCCCTATTGCCGGAGAATGTCACCTTTGAAGGTCTGTGCTTGGTGCGGGTCCTGCACTTGAAGCTCGAAGACTGGGATTTGGTGGACCATGAGCGGTTCCCCCACCTTGCTACTGACACCTTCATGTAGAGGTTCTTCTACAAAGAATCTAGTGTCGCCATGTTGGAGTCAATGGAATGGATTTGCAGAGTAAACAAGTTGGGGTTGTTGAACTTGTTCTGGGTGTTACACTACCATCGATCAAATATAAACTCGATTATCATTAAGCAGATCCCGTGCCTGGTGCATGACGGGTGCTTGTGGTTGAATGAGCCGATTCCCATCACTGATATGTTGATCCATCGGATCACATTATTTCCCCATTTAGGATTGAATCCGGCTAAGACGTTTGGCGGAAAGACGATTGAGCGCGACCTCACTGAGAAGATGAAGGACAAGTTTAAATTTGTCAAAAATCTGTGCAGGTATTTGATTACTAGAATTATTGACTCCGCAGTCAAGATTGCCACGTAGATTCTAGCTAGAAAAGTTATGTGAAAGTGTTGTGTGAACGAGGTGTTGAAACCATTAGTTTCATTAGCATCTCAGTGTGCAGAGGACGTACAATTCAACTGGGTGCACTATTTGGTTAATGAGTTCCTCGCAAACTACAGAGAGGCAAAAAATGATAGTAATACCTTTCACTATTCATGGTTGTTGCTCTCCATTGTGCTGGTCGCGTGGGATTTCCCAGAAGATAGGCAGTTTCCTCCTGTGGAGAGGGATTTACTGGAAGTAGCAAAGTTTGCATCTCTCTAGGCAACAAAAGATGTTGCGTGGGTCATAGAGAGCAAAGTATTTTGGGTGCTGATGGAGGTGAGCATTCACATGGCCATCAACCAAAAGTCGTGGCTATCACCAACCATGTTCGAGAAAATTTCAAGGTACGCAGAATTCAAAGCGGACTTCTATCATGTTTACATCCAGGCACACAAGGACTCTGAGTAGAAATGGTTCGACTTACCCTATCTAGCTATGGATGATGCTATTGAAGAGGTCATTAAGCACTGGTCAATAGAGTGGCATTCTACATCCGATGTGGCTGTCGGGACTAGCAAGTCCACGAAGAAACAAAAAAGGGAAGCATCCAAGCAGAAGGTTCAAAAGTTGGCTGAGAAGGGCAAGAAAGAGGCTAAGGAGAAGGCCCACGTAGAAGCAGAGCATGCCACTAAGAAACAAGCAGAGTAGGAAGAGCGTAGCTCCTAAAGAACTCAGAAGTCTCCTTCACCCCAATAGGAGGAAGAAGAGTAGTTAAAGCAGGGCAACAGAGATTAGCAGTAGAGCACTCCCTTCTAAGTGAAGTGGAACATGGAGCAGCAAAAGGAAGGACCGTGCAAGATGACAAAATCCACTAAGTCATTACTAGATCCAATTACCTTGACGGATGGTGACTTGGATGATATTGGAGATAAGGTGTTGGATACAATAGCAGAACTACTAGAGCATTTTGAGTAGCAGCAAAAGTAGGCACAGATCGTCATATAGACGGGTCTATGTGAGCTTCAGATCCAAACAACTAGACTCCAAGCAGGTGCAGGACAAAGCAGCACTGCATCATCCATTTTGGCATTGGGGACCACTCAAGCAGCATATATGGTTTTCTCAATGGATCTTTGAGAAGTCACTGCCTAATGGATCTTTGAGCATGAAGGCGACCACTGAAAAGACTATTGTCATCTCCTTGAAGAATATTGGCCTCAACTTGGCCGTGCTCCCCAGTGAGTTCCTTCATACACTGCAAGCAGGTGTGATAGCAGAAGTTAAGGCCCGTGAGAAACCTACATTGAGCATGATCAGTGAGTACAAAAATTAGCAGCATTGGAAGCATGGAAGAAAGTTCAGGCGCAAAATGAAGATATTGCAGCCGTAGTGGCCGAGGCATGTAGAATAGTCCCTGAACTGCATATCCCGGAGGAAGCGTCGATGGACGAGAAGATCAAGAAGTTGGTTGTAGGTGTGCGCGACATGAAGATGGAAGTGGCCAAGGTTTAGTTTGAACTAAACCTGAATATTATAGAGTTAGAGTTGAAGTCACAACCTTCAACTACGCCAGAGATTAGAGAACCATGTGAAGTAGTTGTAAAGGATGGAGTTGCAGTAGTGGATGTCACGGTTATGGATTGCACGTCGCTCTTTGAGCTGTCCATGGAGGTAGCCAAGGTGCTACAGGAATATCCTAACCTACAAAGGTTAAAAACACAAGTCTATGAATTGCAGCAGCGGTATGATGAAGTGAGAGCGACGACGCACGCAGTCACTATCGCACAGCGATTGGCCAAGCTACATGAGGCAAAATAGTTTCTTGAACAGGTGGAAGAAGCACAGAGGAAAGAGGCAGTCCTTAAGGCCAGATTGGGGCCTTAGCTGGATGAGGCCTATGTTATCTCCACCAACATTGGGGAGAATTTGGCAAGCCTATAGAGGACATGGCAGAAGATCAAGGAAGATAGTGCAGGACCAACAACAGAGTAGCTAGTGGATCATATCAAATAGGCAGCCACACAGAGTGTGGCTAAGGTAGAAATAGCACAAGTAGAGTTGGGAGGTCTCCGGAGTAAGATCTCCGCACTAGCAGAGTGACTCAAGGGTGAGTCACGATATTTGTGTTGGGGGACTGTTGGGACAGGGTCCCCTAGGGTCAATTTTGGGGAAAAAAACCCAAGTTTTGTTGTAACGAATGTAAAGTCTCCACAAGTTGTGGTCACGGAGCGCATAGATAGTAAAGTACCATAAAGGGTGTTACCCTTCTTTTATGTAAGTTGTGTCAGCTTTTGCAGATTGTATAAAAAGGAGAGTCTTAGAGAGTCTAAGGCAGTAAGTATCAATGATGAAGATGAATGTAATGGGTCAGTAGGAAGAAAATCAAAGAAGTATTAGAGTAGAAGAGAGGCTCTACAACTATGTGTGCAGAGGCCTAGAGTAGAGTCTACAGCTAAGTGCGCAGGAAAGTCTTGAGTCTGTAAGCAAAACTGAAGTATTAATAAAGAGATTATTCCAGAAATTCTTGTGTTTATCTATTTCCTTCTGTTATGAATGAATGTGATATTATGTTATAATGAATGATGGGTTTATGAATTAATACTATATTGATGCGCGATTTTACATGATTTATATTGTTATATAGATGCAAGTAATAATAACTATTTATGAAAATAATATCTTGTTGCATGTTAAAGTTATCGAACACTTAAGCCGATCTGGATAAATACGGGATTAAGGGTAATCACAGAGGCACGTAATTTGTCGATTCACCCATTTAGGGTCTACGAAAGATAGTCATAAACGTTTGCAGAGTTATATAATCTGATTAAGGGAAGTTATATCAATCCCTAAGGGCTTATCGATCTACGCAAAGGTAGGTTTAGGGCATAAAACGACATTAAACTAATATTTGGGTGCGGAAACTTGGTTCCAGAATCCCCCCTTGCTGCTTCGGGTGAGACTTCAAGTCGCGCTCCGCGGGTTGATACCAAAAGGGCCAGTAGTGTAGGGATTTGTTTGGGAAAACTAACTTTGAACCTAGGTCAGGACCAACTAAGCCAATAATAGCTAACATTGCATATAACTATGACCCAAAAGGATGTTATAGTCTAAGGGAGCATCAACGACTTCAATATCAACACAGATGGTCTTACCAACAATTGTGATTGGGCAGTTGCAGTATAAGCCAACGGGCTATGAAGGATGATCATCCCAAGTATGCATAGTGATGGTGGACGGGGATATGTTAGGGGATCCAAGTTTCTTCCAAACACTGACGACCATCACACAAGTGGATGTGCCTTCATCAATGATACACTTTTGAACAATGGCATTTCTAATGGAGACTAAAATTTAAAAGAAATAGATGAAGGTAAGGGAGGATTTTCCAACTTGTCAACATGAAAGTCAATAATTTGATCATCTTGAGGGTCCACGACACCCAAAGCAGATAGTAGATATTTTTACGTATGGGTGGCCTTGATAGAAGCAACATTTCAACGTAACAGACATTTGGGGATCTTAGGAATATTCTCAATCTTAGGCGGAGGGATTTTTAAGGTACTGTTGGGTGACAATAAAGACTTAGTGGAAAATTTGGGTTGGGACTCAGTCACAGACTTAGCAGTTGGCTTGTCATACTGGTATGATCGAGTCTGAAGGTTGACTTGATTAGTATTTACTACACTAAAATTCATCATAAGAATTTTATAATCATGGTGACCATATGGTGGAGTTGGTTGAGCTACATGACCTTGTGTAGGTTGGGAAGCTATGTATCCTTGTTGAGGAAAATAATTGGTAAGCATCGCCAGTTACGATGAAGTAGGAGAAGGAAGAGGAGTGGTGGGTTGCAATGCTCAAGAAGCTGCTTGAGCTTCCCATACTTGCCACATATGAGGTAAAATAGGACACTCATGGGTGTAATGACCATATAATCCAAAAAAATCACAAGGTTTTTTTGTATAAAGAGCCTTGTTCTACTTGGGTTGACTGCCCTGTTGTTGGGTTGCAGGATTAGGTTGAGGACCCTGAGGGGAATTGAGTGGAGGACTCTGGTTGTCTTGAATACCTTGATATTGTTGGTTCCTATTATCCTTTCCCTTGTTTCTTTTCTTAGGGTTTGGGGGATTGGGTCCACTCTACTGAGCATACACTTGTCCTTGTGGAGGAGGTGGTTTCTGCAGCGAAGGGGGAGAAGGCATGGGGGGTTGGGGTGCTAGTGTCGAACGAGATGGAACACTAGGTTGTGCATACTGATAGTAAGGAGACGGAGAAACATTGGTATAAGGAGGGGGTGAAACAGTTGGCCCTGACATCTGTTGATGCAGATGGTGATATGCGGAATGCTAGGACCTGGATACAGATTTCCCTGAGGAGGATTGGGGGAGGGATATTTGTAAATGGAATAGGTCCCTCCCTGTAGTTGACCATAACTCATCTCAGGTGGAGCATATGGTTGAGGGTGTGAAAGGGTTCCAACTATGCCATCCACGACATGAGATTCCCTCGGTGCATTAGCAACACCAGACTGAGGCAAATAAGGGATGATAGTGTAAACATAACCTGAATCGGCATAAATCATATAAAATGTTAAGGCTACTTGGAGTGCTTCTTCCTCACACCGAGGAAAGTGTGATGTGGCATATTGTGCAATGAGGGCCAACAACGATCTAAGAAATGAATCCGTATAGACTCGATCCTCGATTTAGGAGCTTGACAAATTATCCTCCTTCTACACCATTCCTAAACATGGTTGGAAAAGTGAGTGGTAGAATTTTGATGGAAAGAAGTCAAGATTTTGGTACCGATATCATAACGGAGAGGTAAATGGAAATATGAAGGGAACATTGTGTAGACAGTCTCTAAAGTGGAATGGTTTTCTCTGGGATAGTCAACATACCACTTAACAACAACTCCAGTGAGCGTGCTTTGGAACAAATGAAGACGAATGGAGTCTTCGGTAATGGAATTGGATGAACACCACATATGGAAGGAGTGAACATGATTAGTTGGATCTTCTCCAGGATTAACTTCAAACTTGGGGATGTCTGAAGGGAGTTTAGTAGGCATTGCTGGCCATGTGGGATCGTTGAGAAGAGGATCATTGATAAGCTGGTTAAAATCAAGGAGGCTTGAAACAACCAAAAATGGAAGTAAGGGAGTAGGAGTGACCACACCAGTGAGGGTTCCGCTAGTGGGGGAACCCTGGTTAGCCCCTAGGTTCCCGCACCCACATTGGTTCCTGACATGGTGGCGATATGGGGTTAAGAAGATGTGGAATAAGAGGATGAACTAGATGATTCAACAGAATCAGAATGATGACTCGATGGAGGATTAGGAGGATGAATTCTAACTCAATGAGGAGGAGTTATATGGCCTAACGGGAATTGAGGGTGAAGCCCTTGAATTTGACGTGACAAACACGTTGGAGGTGTTATGGTGTCTACAATAAAGGGTAATGATAGGAATAAAAGATCAACAAATAGCAAGAAAATCCCTAGGGTAGTGGTGCCAAGCATAAACTAACTATTTTAATACAATCAAATACGTCCTATCAAATACAAATACCTCTAGCCTATAGGTGATCTAAATCCTCAAACGATCCTAGATCTACTGTTTCAAATGGCCTTCCAAATAAATTATTACTTTATGGAATCTCATCCCCGCAAGTAGAGCTATCCAAAGAAAGGTTGGGTAGACCAACAACTTACCACAACCAGTCCTATAAGACTTTTTACTAAGATTGGTCACTACGATTACCTTCGTCCCACATGGGTGATCGAGTCTTGAGCTTCTTGGTAGTCAGACACCTTACAAAATTCCTTGCCATGGGTTGGGAAATCCCGAGGAGAACTATTCACATGATGACCTAGCCTAACCCCCTTTGAATCCGGCTTCTGACGCACTTCAGCTTTGACCATGGGATGGTAAAGGATTTTAAGCTCCCTAATATTTCAACTTCTCTGTCTCAATGAAAGTGATCAATGGGTGTTACTGGAAGCCTATCCCACCGATCCTACACCTACACTACAAAGATTTTTTGGACCTAATGCCCAAGTGGACTTAATCTATGTTTGTGGATTTATTAAATTGTAGTGTTTCAAGTCTTGGCTTGGCAGTGTTAAACAAGCTCACGTTCGCCTAAGGTGTGAGTGTGTGAAAGTGATGTGTCAAGTGGATGAGTTAATTAGGCATGTTTCATGATGCCATATGGTGCTGAAAATAAAATGTTGAAATAATGTAAATAAATCTAAAAATGGAAAAAAAATAAAGAGTCAATCAAGCGCACAAAACCCCACCCATAAGGGCTACTAATCAGCTAAAGAAAGAGAAGGAAAAACAAACAACTCAAAGACACAATAAGAGGCCAAAAATATCTAATGTCAAGGGACTGGGATCTAAAGGCTCTAATCTGATGTAAATGATAAAGACAAACAACACAAATCAGAGGTGAAAAATGTTGCAAAAGATAGGTGTGAAGCTATAAAACCTAGGATTCTCAAGGGGATCCTAAGGGGGGGAAGGAAAACCCAAACTCTAAAGGGAGAAAAGGAAAAATAAATCTATCCAAGAGTTCTGAAAAGTAATGGATCAGATCTGAAAAATAGTGGTTGAAAATGTTGAAAACCCTAGACTCCTCACTCAACAAATCTCTTCCTAAGAATGTGGAGGTGTACTTTAAACTCTAGGGGAATTTTCCCTTCCTCAAGGAGATAAATCAAGTGCATCCAGGCCTAAGGGAGGCTGAAAATAGAAGAGAAGTACGCAAACCAGTCTGCAGACAACACTCTTAGCAAATCTATAAAAAAATTGAAAATATTCTAGAAAGGTGTAAAATGCGGGTATTGATCTGTTTCTGCGGAAAACACATTTTTCTGGCCAAAAATTGTGCTTTGAAACTCATTTGTGGGGATGAAAGTTTGCTTTGTTCCTAGGATTCTTGATCAGTAGATCTTAAACAGACTTTTTCGTCTCTTGCTCGGCTAGTACCCTGTTGATTCCTCGAAAATCGTTGCGTCAACATCGGGGAAAACAACCCAGTCCGGACATTAAAAGTAGCTCCTTTTCCATTTGCTGTGGTGGCTCCGAGTGGATATGATGGGACCAATTTCCAAATGATTTATAAATGGGATGGATAATTGATCGATTTTCTAATATCTAATGGAAATGATGGATGGCTTATTCTAAAATGCAACAATATAAATAACTAATCTATCTCGAGCAATCTTTTTCTTAGTGCAATTTTTTATGATTATTATTGACAAGTAGACATATAGATGACTCTACTTATAAACAAAAATATTTATTCATATGATAATTACTTTGTTCAAGTAGTTGAATAAAGTAATAATTAAAACGTTATCACACTAATATTTATATAAAACTGACATACATATATATGAAAAATAACAACTCTTAAATATTCAATAGTGATAAGTCAAATAATTGTTGTGAAAGCATATACATATATCAATAATAGAAAAATAAATAAATTTTGTTTCACATAAAAGTATGAAGCAAAAACATAGATAGTAGTACCATATGTATTTGAGTTTCCTCCAATATGAATTGCATTCAGATCTCGCCTTTCAACTTGGAAATACTTTTACAGGAAACAATAGTGGATGTCACATAAAAGTATTCTTCATCAAAACTTAGAATTCAGATCCAGTTTTTATAAAAATAAACATATCGGAAGCACAGTAGTGCAACTTCCGATCCAAGTCTTAATACAAAAATTTGAGGACCGTTTCTAAAGAAATGAAAGGGTCTATAAATACTATTTAAACTAACAAACTATGAAATAATTATTCTATGCGCTGGTATAACCAAATCACAAAAAATGTGAAAATCTTCTCGAAATAGGCATGATGTAGTTGGTCAAAATGGTTCATTATATTGGTTGATCATCTTGTGACTTGAGCTGACAAATGGCGAGCATCGGTTGAAGTTCTGGTGGATGACTCATGTTTGAGTGTAACTGAGCAGTGTATGTGGCATCAATAAGTTCGAGAATCATATGGTTGATTGCATCAGTGAGACATTTCATCGTTGTCCACTGACTATATGGTTTAACAAGGAAAAACCAAAAGGTTTCCCATGTTAAAGTTTGAATTCCTGTGATTAATCTTTCCCTCTGCTCCAGCTCATGTTTCCATGTTTGTTCTAATGTTTTTACTGATGGAAGTTTCCCTGGAGAACACTCTGTAATTAAATTTGATAAATAAAGAGTATCATTAATCAATTCAACCAGATTGTTTGTTGTCAATCTGCATCTTGATATCGCTCTTTCTGCTTTCATTAGTTGATATTGTCATTCAGTGAATAGGATTTCTTTATACGATTCCATAATTTGTGGTAGATTAGTAGACTTTCCTTCTTTGGTTTCTTTCCAAGAGAGAAAATCTATTAATCTTTCATCTACTTTTTCCAAATCTAGTCTTGCATCAACTAATTTATCAACTGTAGATGATGAAATTTCACACAGAGGAAGAACGAGTGAGATATTATGAAATAATAGGCTCAACTAATTAGACAATGCCTTGGTAATTTGTAGAGCCTCTGATATGAATTCTCCCACTTGGGGATATTCTTTGAATCTTTCTACTTGCAATGATAGTTGAGCAATCTGTTCTTCCTTTGATTTACTCAACTTTTCATTTAATGATCGCAACTTGCTCAATGTTTGGGATAATTCCTGTTGCTTATGAATTGCATGTTGATCAATCCTTTGCTTTTCTTTGAGCAATTTCTCATTCAATTGGTCATTTAACTGCCTTTGGGCTACTAACTGTTGTTCCAACTGCTCTATCTTCTGCTACTTCTCTTGTACCTGTGTTTCCAGCAAAATGGTTGCTTGGTCTTTTTCTTTGAGCAAGTTACTGACCTCCAATGCTCTGTCCATTGTAGTCGTTGTGTATGCTCCAACATACTGAAAAATTTTAGTGAGATCTTCAAAAGGATTAAATTCTTCTCTCCATACCACGTTTGTTATCTCCATTTGTGAAGTTAAAAGAGGAGATTGATCAACTTTCCTCTTTTTCCTTTGTCTTTTGATTACAGCCCTATGCTTAGGGTTGTAGAAGACATCCAATGGTAGTGTTTCTTCTACATGTAAAACAATTTCATCGAATGGATTTTCTGGGATTATTTCTACATCCTTGTGAGTTATGAGTGGGCCTCTAGTTCCTTCAGTCGGAACTATATTGATTACTGATTTCTAACCAGTTGTCACCTCAGGTGTGCTGAATCCTTGTAGACTCTTAGTATTACTAATGATGGAATCAAATTGTTGCCATTCTTTGATCAGTTTAGGATCAACATAAATGTTTGAATCAATGAGTTCACTACTTTTTCCTTGTCCTTGCTCCTGCTCTAGCAATTTTTCTTTTTCGGGAATCTTTTCCACTACAAGAGTCTTGTCGGCAGCTTTCTGTTCGCTTTGAATCTGTGGCTGAATAGTAGGGGTTGTAGCTAATAGGTCCAAAGGTAGAGTTTGCAACCTCTAGGCTCTGAGCCTATTGAATGTTTCTAACCCCTCTTCTCCATACATGATCCTAGCCAATCCTTTAACCTGAAAAAATGTTTCTGCTGAATCAAATAAATCATCAAAGTCATTCGCTTCATGATCAAATTTGGCAAGTTTAGCTTAAGCAGTAACGTTATGGGCAATCTTCCTTGGGTAATATTGCCTATTTGGAATGGTGACAAGATTCAACATTTGAATCTTCTCTGCCTCTTTCTCTACATGCTTGTAATCATGTAAGGTCAAAATTCCACATGGTAGGGGGAATATGGGCCACATATGTTTCTTAGAATCTTTAAGGATTCTTGATGTTCCTTCAACTGTTATCTGATATGCCAATTCTTGGGCTAACAATTTATCGGGAACATATAGGGAGAGAACATGGAGTTTAGTGAGACTGCCAAAAGGCCTCACATAGGTAAATTTCTCCTCTCCAAATCAACTACCTACTATTGTTTGGTCAATTGCTGCTTCTTGGGATATCTTGGGGGTAGGCTTATTGAAAATAGAATAAAATACAAGTAAAACAAAACCATTGTAAATTCTATACAAGTGATTTTTATAGTGTGCTTTCCACAACTGTTTGTGATAAATATGAATAGGATTCAGGTCTTGGGAAGTCCACTTCCATCCGAATACCGAGTATTCAGAATTAAAACAAATAATATCCAGAATATATGCACTGTAATAGAAAGGAGGAATGATCTGGGAAGTTGTATATTCTTTCCTTTTGTACTCTAATATCTCAGTGGCTAGTCTATCAGATAAAATATTTTCCCAATCCATAACATAGCCATTAATCGCGGTTTCCATTAATGGGACCCTATCTATAGTAAATTTTGCATAATCATGTTGTCCCCACAATCTACACATCATAGCTCCAGCATAACAATAAGGAGAGCTAATGAGTTGAAAAAATACTTACCCAATGAATCGTGCTTATGTTTCTCCAGGAAATGCCTCCAATGCTTGATCGGGTCTAACTCCAAGTCATTTTCCTTTGCAAATGCTTCCAGGAATGCCTTGTTATATCACTTTTCAGGCAGAGGTAGATGGTACATTTGCCTGAGATCTTCAGGCTTGAATGAGCTGAATATCCTTCCATCAGTCGTGGAAAATGTTCTATCTGAAGTTGGGATTTTCTCAACAACCCATCTAACCACATCAATGTATGGCAAAATTTTGGCCCGCGCTGCTATCCTATGAAGGTTTGAACAGACCAATTCTTTGAGAGTTCCCTCTAACTTGTTGGTTGAATCAGCTGTGGCTTCCTCTTCTAATTCTTCGAGCTCCTCTGCTTCTATCAAATTATAAATGCTTTCCTAGCTAGCATTTCCCAGATTGAGACATGTAGTATTTGATATTAATCCCTTCTTGCTTGGTCCTGGTTCTTTGGCTACAGGAGTTGCTTTGGCCTTCTTAGATTTCTTCCCCATATTCTCTAGATTCATAGGTTCGAAGAAACTCTGCACAGACAATGGAAAACCGTAACAAAAATATATTGTTGCTGAAAGCCAATATGAAAATGAACAGAATTATGGTGATTGACATATGATAAATCAGACGCAGTTAATAATTACCACGAATGAAATCTTTTAAAGGATTTACTCTTAACTGTAAAATTTAATAGCCAGCCACCAATCGTGGTGAATAAATACCATAAATACCCATCTCGTCGATCGTATATCAAATGATTATCTCAAGCCCGCTTCGGATTTCCTTGATTGGCGATTGGCGATAAATCACAAATCGCAATCGGGAGTTTCAAAGGGAGAATCTTTATCACTTGCAACAAATATCGTCGATTGTCGAAAAGTGATATTATAATAAAGCGGAATATTATGCATGCAAACCATTTTAGGAGGCCTTATTTGTGTGTGTCCCTTTGTCATTGTGATACGCAATCTCCAATCGTTTTATCGCAATGTAGAATTATTTATAGTATTTTTAAAGGAACACTTTGTTCTTTTCAAAAGGCTTTATAAAATTAATTATTTACATCGGCCCTTTTGATAAAAAAAAAAATTCTTTTAATGAGGTCAATACCAGTTTTATTTATCAACTCACAAATCTAACTAAGTTTATTTAAAAAGGGACCCATTTCTTATTAAAAAATTTGTGTAAAAGTTTTATAGAAATGGGGGGTTGTTGTACATCCCAACATACTTGCGACCTGCGAAAAAGACCATAAACCTACCAGAATCCAAAAATTTGACAAAATAGAGTTTAATACTATAAATAGAAATTGAGAGACTAAAAACCATTGAAGAAAACACTAAAATTTTCTAAAACTTCAGTCACTCAAGAACACTATTATTACACCAGTGAAGTCACATTTTTTAATGACAAATGTAACTAAAGGCCCACTGGAGTCATCATTTGTTAGTGTGAAAATTCTTGGAAGGTGTACTAAAAATACTTCACTTAAGTCACTAGGTGACAAGTGACCCTAAAAACAAGTTGATGGTTGTTTTTGTCTTAGATATGAAACACAAATAGAAAACCTGCAATAAAAGAATATATAATCCAAAACAGAAAGCAACAATATAAGGTATCCAGTATAATAACCCAATTGGAAAGACGTTTTGAATGAATAAATATTTTATTGATAACACCTAGTGAAGGAGATCTACAGATTGGTCTATAAGTCCCCCTCCATGGGATGGGTCCTTTGATATCCTTGATGGTTCAAACACTGGTTCTCTCTCTCTCAATATGTGAAAAACCCAAACAAAAGTGAAGAACTCAAAATGGGAGCTCAAGAAAAATGACGATAATGTTGACAATGATTATGATCATAGTGAAGAATGAATGACAAACCCTCCTTTTATAGCAAAGTATAGAGTTAATCTCGAAATTGGAGAATAATAAAATATTATTAACCAAATTTAGATCTAACTACTTGGAATACTTTATTATATTTATTGGAGAGGGTAAAAGTATTTAAAATGGTTAAATACCTTTATTTAGGCAAAATTAACAAATACAATGATTTATTAATTATTTTGCAAGAAATAAGAAAGGCGTGAAATCAAAATAATTATAAAATAGTGATTTAATAATTATTCTAATAACATAAATAAGGAAATTTAAATAAATAGTGATTTATTTAAATATTCCTAAGGGTTTTAGTAAAATGTGACAAGGAATATTAAATAATGATTTAATAACCATTCCTAGAGAAAATTAAATAGATAATGATTTATCTTATTATTCTCATGAGTTTTTTTATTTAAATCAGAAAATAATTTAATAAAATTGGTTTACTAATTATTTTCTATGGTGAAAGTGATTTTACTATGGTAAATTTAAATCTACATGTTGTATTTCAATTCACCTAATTAGAAATGGTTAGGTGATCATTTTTTGGTGATAACACCTTCCATCTTGTCTTCCAAGACAAGAAACCACAATCTTGAGCCTCTCTGGTGAATAGGCTTATAGGATAACCCTTCATCTTATATGTGATATATTCATCTTTGTGATCCCTATCATACCGGGTCTCCTCCGATCGGTGAAATTCCGTAAAGAGTAGGAAGCCTTAGCTGAGGTGACATTGGGTTATTTCTCCATTATTTCCCTTGACCTAGCAATTGTCCCTTTAGGATTCCCTCCTAGGACCCTTACTAGTTTGAGCAGTAACAAAGCTTACAACTCTAAAGGACATATTATATGAAAAATGATATGTGTTTGTGATATAAGACTAAACAACCTCAGATGTGTGTAATGGTAAAGATCTCGAAACCTTAAAATTTTCTTTACCTAGTGTATGAAGGAAGATAGAGTACCTAAGTAGACAATGGTTGGAGCTTGAAAACTAAAGCCACAGACCTACTAAAACTAGATGGAGAAGGTTCCTTGATACCAAACCCCACAAATAAGAACCAGACAATGAAAATATATGACAACAGGTTCTGATTACTAGAGATCTATCGAAGGTAATACCGCCACTAGCCCAAAAGTCGAACAAGACCCCAAATTTTGAATGAAGAGAACAAAAAACATTTTCCCCTATGGATAAAGAGAAGTTCGACCAACAAACAAGGGTTAAATGAAACGATACAGACTTTATAACAAAAGGATCTCCTTGGTCTCCAACAATTGTGACTCAAACTTAATGAAAACAATAGAAAGAAATATGCAGATGTTACACCTCTACCCCAAGAAGAGTATAACTTATAGATGAGTACCTTACCACAAATGTTTCGCCACCACGATTCTAAGAGAATGCAAATACAAGAAGACATGGACACAAGGGTTGAAGTGTGTGGGATAGGATAACGAAATTATATTGTCTTTGTCATGAGACAAATGTTTATCGATCTCCCATGTTCCTTACTGTCAAAACATTCTCCCATTATTTGGCCATAAATAAGGTTCCTTCTTATGTCAATGTTGATGGAGCGGGCAACCAATCAACCATGGGATGAGAAACATAATAGAAGAAGGGCATAAGGAATTTTACCAATTGATGTGTGTACAGACTTCCCCAACCCACTGTCCACCTGCAAACAATAAAGAGGAATGAATTTGGTTTGATTTTCCTTACCTAGGGATCTGTCAGCGTGCCATGTGAAGGGCATGCAGCTCCCAATGTGGAGCTTAACACTTACATATAGGGCTTCCTCCCTTCTCCCCAAACATGGTGCCCACATGCTTAATATTAATACCTCCTTAATTAATGACTTCCATAATACCATATTAACCTTTAATCTCACTTCTAATTGATCTCATGTGGGGTGTCTAGTCGCATAGTGTTTCAGTGCGTTCACCCCCATTGGGGAATTCCTTTGCCCTGATTTTGTCCTCTACCATCTATTGGATTAATACTAATGCATCCTTCTTCCTTGAAATCATAAACCATGACTCATCAAAGGCTATGTGTTGCTCCAAGCTATCCCAATTGACCAAAGCACCAGCCACCTTGTTTCCTTCCTGACGCTTATGTATTGGAATTACATAGTGAAAATTTCCCAATAAGTCACTAATTGTGCTAACAACGTTGTGTAGGTGCCAACTGCACATTTATTTTTCTAACAAGCATCCTTACATCAATTTTCATATTGTTTGTATGACTAATTTTTAATCTCCATGCACTTGAAGTAAGAAAATACCCTCTCTGCTGGAAATTTCTAAACCCTTCTTGAGTGCCAAGAATTCAGAAATATTATTAGTTATTTTTCCACTGGAGAAAGCATAAACATGAATAAGATCAATTTTCTCATCTCTGAGTATCTTTTCATAGCCCTCCATTCCTGGATTATGCTTGGATGATCCATTGAAACTTAATTTACTGAAGACTCTTGGGGGAAGATTATAGAAATATTGAATGTTCTGCCTACATCCCATTCTCTTGGCCAAGTTAGAGATTAGAATTTTGGAAGAAATATTTAGTATCTATAATACATGTGCCAAATAGTCATCCAATTGATCCTCATCCCATTTTGGTAAGGAGATGAGTATTGTTTCCTTAATATTTGTGAGGATGTTTTCTTGGAGTAAAGACAATGGTACTTTTTTTCCTTGAAAAATCCTCATATTATGTTCCTTCCATAATTGCCACCAAGTAAAACCAAGAGCTAAAGGAAATGCTCATGGAACCACTGAGCTTTTATATTTATAGTTAAACCATTGATCCATCCATGACTTAATGGTACAACCAATAGGTAGGGTGCATCTAAAAATATGTTTGACAAAATCCCATAATCTCTTTGTGAAAGAGCAATTGATAAATATATGTTGTGTTGTTTCTTCTTCTTTTCTACATAGGGTGAAATATGAGGGTCCCTCAAAACCCTTCCTTCTAAATTTGTCCCAAGTTAATGAGCGTTCCTAACCGATCAACCAAAGGAATGTTGATATTTTGGGCGATCAAGTTTATTTCCATAATATCATCCATAAGGGATTGTGCTCACAAGTTTGGAAACCCACTCGTAAGGAGTACGTCTCTTTGAGAGTGAAAGTCCCTATTGATTTCCCTCCCTATCATAGGACTCCAGGCTTTTGTGAGTCCCAAACCTCTCTTTGTTCAAGTGAACTATGAAGTTCCTCCCAATTGTTAATGGATATGGATTTTCCCAGCCCCCCTTATCCTTCCATATCCTCCATAATTGAGTTTTCTGCGTAATCCTCCAAAAGCCAGCTACCTTCCTAGCCCCTTGTGATTTTGTAAAAATATTTAACTCTTGGAGTTACTCATTTCCATCTAAATGTGGATATTGTTGCCAAGGTTCCTCCTAGAAAGTTGTTGTCTTCCCACTCTTAATTTCCAAAAAAACATACCTTTGTACTAGTGTCTTACTTTATTTTGTCCAGTTCCAAACACCTGAGCCACTAATGCCCTCTATAAGGTATTCCCAAGTGTTGACCCTATTATGATGCAACACCAAAGGTACACCTAGATACTTTGCAGGTAGATAACCTCTGTTAAAGCCTAGGGCTCGAGTCAATATATGTTGGAGTATCTCCAAGAAAATGAAGAATTGTTTTTTGGATTTTATCTTATTGATATATGTACTAGATGCATCCATAAAGAGATTTAGGAGTTTGTCCATTCTCTTCACCTCCCGCCATGTGGGTAACCCAAAAAATATAACATCATCAACGAATTCTTGATGAGAGATTGGTAAGTCATTCCATAGAGGCATAGACCATAGATGTGACCTACTTCACATGCTTTACTGAACATGATTCCAAGTCCATCCATTGCTAAAATGAAGATTAAGTGCGATAGTGGATCACCCTGTCACATGCCTCTAGTTGGTTGGAATGTACAGGAAGGCGAACCATTAATCAAAATAGATAAAAGCATAGATGTGACTAAAAACCCTATCCACAAAATCCATTGTTCTGAAAATCCATAAGCTCGTAGAATATGATATAAGTATGTCCATCTTATTCTATCGTATGACTTGGATAAATATATATTGATAATCATACCTAGGTGTTCTGTTAGTCATAATGAATGTATCACTTCTTGCGCAACATTAATACCATCTATTATATGCCTCCCTTGTACAAAACCTATTTGGGTAGGAGATATAAGAAAAGGAGAAACTGGTTTTAATCAATTCACTATTACTAATGAAATAATTTTATATATCACATTACATAAGGCGATCAGCCTAAAACCATTTAGATTCTCTGATTGTTCTTTTTTGGTGCAAGTGTTAAGAAAGTGGAATTTAATGATGGATGAACAGATGTCGTCCTTCTTGACTCCTCTACTAGGGTGTGAATGTCTTTCCCTAAAAATCCCCAACATGCCTGGAAAAAGTGAGACATGAATCCGTCTGGGCCAAGTGCCTTATTTTTTAGCATATCCATTACTACAAATTCTACATCTATGTAAGAGACTGATATCATTAATGCCTACTTTTCTTCCTCTGTGATAAGGGATGGGACGTGTTGTAATATTAAATTTTTCGAATGAGACCCTAAGGAGTTTTCCTCCATGTATATATCCTCATAATAGTTGATCAACTCCTTCTCTATCGCTTGATGTTGAATTTTCCTCTCCCTATCCTGACCAATGAGGGAGAAAATCCATTTATGGTATTGTCATTGAATCATGGCATTATGAAAAAAAAATTGAATTTCTTTCACCTTCTTTGAGCCATTGTATTCTATATTTTTGTTTCCAAAGTATCTCTTCCTATTTCCTTCTATATTCCAAGTGCTGAAGAGTCACAACCTCTGGTTCTAGGATTTCAAGTGATCTACCTTCCAGTATGATATGTTGGTGTGAAAAATCGGCAAACCCGAATCCTACTGCAACAACTGATTAAGTTTATTCTATTTGTTAAATAAGATGAAAAAATTATTTACTATGTTCTATGGTAAATATTGAAACCAATACATTGTAGTCTTCAACAAATAAATATTGCAGAAGAAATAAAAATGTTGGAAGAATAGATGCACACACAAATACACAGTTATTTTTAGATTAAGTCCTCGGAAAAACCCAACTCAGGAAAATTGGTACAATAGGTAAGAGTTTTAATATTAGGCAATAATAAATATGAGTAAAAAACTATGGTTACTCAAATATAGCAATCCATATGGAGAAATGATTGACAGAAAGTCTAGTGAGAAACATCTCACTCCCATTGGTGATCCAACACTAACCTTAGCTCAAGATGAGCTACTCTTTGTTGCCTCTACACAGTAACTACATCAGCCTACGCAGTGCTACATCCCACAACTTGAAATTGCTTCTCTCTCTCTATTTGATCAGTTTTTGTCTGGAAGATGGACTCTCCTAGCCTCCAGGCTCCCACTACAGCTTCTGGCACTGAATTACTACTTCTCCCCAACAAAATACATAATCCCCTCTAAAGCATTGTGCTTCCTTTGTGTGTCTCTATGATGCCTATCTTTGGCACTCATAGAAACAAGAAAATCTTCCTCTGGCCTTACTATCCCTGCCCCTCTCTCACTGCTTCGAGCTCACTAGCTATCTCTCTGGAAACTCATAGTTGCTACTCTGGAGTTCGATTTGCTAGTGAAATCAAACTGCGGGTGGCTCAAGTGTGTTCTCTAACCCCCATCGAGTTTCTTCTTATAATATCTTGTTGAGACATCAACCACTAAGATTAAAACATAATCGATGGCTAAGATTAACTAGACCTTGATCCATGTCTTCTTCTAGAAGATTCTCACCATGAATTAATTAATACCCTTTAATTAATCATATTTCCTAAGTTTAGACTTAGGAAACATTAAAAAATTTAATAATTATTTTAATTAAGTTATCTCTAAGTGGAATTTCCAGAAACGATTTCTGAGTTTTGGAGAATACATGTATTCTAGCCTCTCCACCAAATTTTGTGGCTAGAGCACATCTGATGCTACAAAAACTAACACCCCCTCTTAGCGAGGAATGTGTTCTAGTGCTATAACCCATTGAAGCAACACCTTGTCTTTGCACCACCTCCTCTCACATTGTTGATGTCTGGCTACTCCTTCCCACCAACTACTACACAACTCTGATATGTGTTGCATATGTGCTACCATTGGTCTTGCTGAATTGGTGCCAACACTGCATCTACACTGCAACTCCCTTTCTGTCTGTTGCTACTGCAACTATAACTAAAAAGCATCCAAAATACTAAATCAACTATGATAAGTATGATGCATATGTCACCTGAGTCATAACTACTGCTAGAATGTGTTCTGTCATTGAAGCCTCTGCTCTGTGACAACTACACTGCTGCCATCTATGCACTGCATTGTCCAATATATGACCGCTACTAGCCACTACATCTGTCACTCTAGAATCTGACTACACCATCTACCACTAATCCATCCTTCTACTACATGTTATGGGCTCCCGTAGCGAGGTATTGATTCATGAGGTGGAACTCCTCAAGAATCTTGCCCAACCTGTAGCCCTTTGGTTATACAAAACCAAATCACCCCACCTCACTCTTGGAGGTATATTGGTGATCATGGCAAAATCTTCCTCCAATATGGAGGAAAAATTTTCGATCTCTGCAGATGCAGCCTACTTATCCTGCTTCTCCTCTTTATCCTTCTTTCTGAGAGGACAATGAGTGTTGTAGTGACCAAGTTCACCACATATGAAGCATTTGACCTTGGAAATGTCCTTCTTCCTCTTGTTGCTACTCCTACTTCCCCTTTGATGTGAGGGCCACATTTTCCTCTTCCTTCACTTACTTTTTTCCACTGCTACTATTAATTTCACTAATGGTTCTCTTCACCAAATCTTGCCTCATCTCCTCTTGTTACAGATCAGCCTACATTCGATCCCAATCAGGAAACTATTCTCTCCCCTAAATACTCTGGATGAAGACCTTGCAGCCTTTGGAAACGTTGTTTAGAGATAACATCACTAATTTTGTAGGTTGGGGAACTGATCCTACTACAGACAATTGGTCTCAAACATCCTAAAGCCTAGTGATGAAGGGGTCTATGCGCTCCCCTTTCTACATCCTAGTGCATCTCATCTTCTCCTTAAGATACATCTCCCGATGCTCGGAAGATCCCTCGTATAGTGTAGCAAGAGCTTCCCACATCTGTCAGGCAGTATCTTTGCCAACTATGTGAGACACCACATGATCTCGAACCCCATCGAGAATCAACCTCTTTTCTTTCGCCATCTCCTTCTTATAGGCCTTTAACGGAACTTCATCTGTGGGTACAACTACCACACTATCGATGTAGGCTTTGAGTTCATATTCATCTAGAAGACATGAAATTATTACCTTCCAAATCACATAGTTGGAGGCTCCCTCCAACTGATCTTGACCTCTCAACCTTGTTGATGCCAGATCTGCAAAAATTCAAATTCCTCCTCTTCTCCTTTGTGCATCTTCTGCCTGGCTTGGCTTTACACACTCCCTACTGAAGTGGGAAAATCTGCTCACAACTACTACTTCTTTGCTGGAAAAAAATGAACTTCTAGACTAGAAGTTCCCTGAGAAAAGAGTTCCCTGAGTGTGTGCTCTTCCTTCCTCCTGACGTTATTTTGCGCTAGCAAACTGTTACAAAATAACTGTGTCCTAGCTGAAGATCTCCTTTACAAGGAAAATATTGTTGCTCCCTCTACCTTTGGTAATATTTGATCTAGAAAATTTATTCTCCACCGACTGTCTTAGAGAATTAAATTTTCCTCAAAAATTGACCTTCCTCGCCAAGGGGCTGCACTGCCTATGAGGATTTCAAACTGTAGATTTTCAAAATTCCTCTTCCCTTCTAATACTGAGCTGTCTGGCTTCTATCTGTGCTCTGATATCATGTGAAAATTTGGCAAACCCTAAATCCTACTACAACAATTGATTGATTTTATTCTATTTGTTAAATAGACTAAACAAATTATTTACTTTGTTCTATGGTAAATATCGAAACTAATACACTGCAGCCTTCACAAAATAAAAAATGCAGAAGAAATAAAAATGTTGGAAGAATAGATGCACACACACAAATACATAGTTATTTTTGGACTAAGTCCCCGGAAAAAACCAATTTGGGAAAACCGGTGCAATAACTAAGGGTTTTAAAATTATGCAGTAGTAAATCTGAGTACAAAACTATGGATGTTCAAATCTAGCAATCCATACAAATAAATGACTGACAAAAAGTCTAGTGAGAAAAATCTCACTCCCACTGGTGATCCAACACTGACCTTGACTCAAGATGAGCTTCTCTCTATTGCCTCTACGCAGTCCCTATGTGAGCCTACACAGTACTGTGTCCCACAACTTGAAACTTCTTCTCTCTCGCTATGTGATTAGTTGTTGTTGTTGGCTTGAGGGGGCCTGACCCAAGTTCAAATTTATTTAGCCAAACAAATCCCTGTACTACTGGCCCTTTCGACAACAACCCACAGAGCGCGGACTGAGGTCTCACCCGAAGCAGTATGGGGGGATTCTAGAACCAATTTTCCACACCCTTGAGATGTCTGAGGGGTCGATTTAGTCCAATTGTGAATACCTTCGCGTAGGTCACTTCACGCACTTTCGTGACCTATTAAGCCTTCGCGCTTTGTTATACTCACCTTTGCACAACCCTAACTAGGGGCTGAGGAGATTTCGTGCTGTTAAAGCAGCGATCACTGTTATTTCCCCAAGTTACACCACAGATCTTACTTATCTTCTTATAACAGTCAGTTATCTTTGCGCAAACAGATACTTTATCTTATATTCACTTATTCAACACATTCATATAAGTTCACGTAGCAAATAAACAGTAAACCTGTAATTCATACCCAATATACTTCAATGCATAAAAAAGGAAAAGATACACAGAAATAATGCAAAACTTCTCTCTATTACTGCTTCAATTGGTCACAGACTCAACCTGCCCTGTGCACTCAGCTGCAGAGCCTTCTCCTACTCTACTACCCAAAGACATGACTCGACACTTCAACTAAGACTCAATTCATCATCATTAGATCTTACAAACTTCTTCCATTTTTTATGTCTCTTTACACTTAGAGCCTCGCTTTATTTATACAATCCCATCGTCCGTGGACCATGGGTAGAACTCTCAAGCCGACATTACATTACAAAAGTAAGGGCAGAGAACCTTATGACTCAATTACAACTTTGCACTCTAAGCCCACAATTCGTAGAGTCTTTACATCAGAATTAGTCAAAACATGGGCTTTAAGCCCCAAAACTTGCCTTGGGGGATCCCGCACCCAACAGGCCTCCAACACAAACATCGTGACTCACCCTCGAGTAACTCTGTCGGTGCGAAGATCTTCACAGAGACCTCCCAAGTCTACTCAGACTGCTGCAAGGTTGGCAACACACTTAGCGACTAACTGTTGTATCTCCTAGATGCCCTATTCAGAGACCATGGTATATGCATTGCTTCCTTGTATCTGCTCCTGCATTCCTTGCATCTATTTATAGTCCCACGCCTCCTTTCAACTACCTGGAGCACTAAGACTATGCTTCTGTCAGTTAGTCAGTTAGTTGGGCCACTTGTGTATGGCTTCAACCAACTTCCATTCACTTTTCCTGGGAAAGGTTCTCCATTTAGCTTTACCAACTACACCGCGCCTCCTTCTGTGACCTCCTTAATAACATACGGTCCTAGCCAATGCATTATAAATTTTCCCAGGAATTTATCAAACTTACTATCATACAGTAACACCAAATCATTCACCTTGAAGGTGTGCAACTTAATATGTTGATTGTGCTAGGCCTTTTCACACTGCTTTTGTTCCTGATGATGGAATCCAGCTAGAAACCGTTCTTCTTCTTGTTCCTCCAAATGCACGAGCCTCTCCTCCAGGGATCCGTGCTCCATCATACCTGTGAGCATTGCTATGTGTAGACTAGGCACAATATACTCCATTGGTATTACATCTTCCTCTCTATAGACCAGCTGGAAAGGTGTCTGTCTCGTCAGTTTCTTGCACGTCGTCCTATAAGCCCATAATACTGCAGGTACGAGTAGGTCCCAATCACTTCGATGCACATTATATACCTTATTCAATGCTTTGCACACTTCGTTAAATGCTTCTTTGTGGGTAACCTTTTGTGCACTCATTATTTCCACATTCTGTTGTTCCAATTTGAGGAGACATTTGCACATTCCCCCCCCCCCCAACACATGCTTATTGACCATATTCCACAACGCGAAGTTCATGTGCATATGCGCAGGTTGTTCACCATATGCCTGTACCCACCTAGACAGATGTGCATGCGCACCATCCCGTACATTGTATTTATATGTTAGTCGCATCTTAGGCTTCCCAAAATGCATGTGCATCATTCTCCTGCGTTCGTGCCAGTCCTCAAATATTCCTTGGTGCATACCCCACCACCTCGAGGCGTAGCGCGCAATGCCCACTTCAAAACCTGGAAACATTGCGTTTCCACCACCTCCCTTTCAAATATGTCCAAGAAAGCATCTACCTCACCTAATCCATCATAAGTAGGAAGATCTCTCACTTATGTCTATACGCAGCGCAACGATATTGTCATCATGTTATAGTTCAATGTGGTTACCTCATGTACATGGTTTTGCCATCGCTCTATCTCTTCATCCAAATCCGATGTACACGAGCTTTCACACTCCCATTAGATTCATCCATCCGTGGTGGGATTTACCCAGTCTTGCTCTCACGCGGTTATCTTGTAGATGCAGTCCAAATCATCATCGCTTTCATAGTCACGCACCGGCTCTATGTAGCACAATCCTTCTGCGGGGTCCAATGGTAGACCTTTTCTCAAAAAACATCTTGTACTTCGTCAGATTAATCACCACATCCATGTCAGTGGCCCAATCGGTTCCTAAGAGTGTGGGATAGGGATTACTGTCATCAACAATCTCTATCACTTCAAATTCTACTAGTGCGCTTACCCCTTCAATATCCATGATTATTCCCTGCAATCTCCCCATAGGTATTATCTTTTTCTGGTTCACCATTCATAGCTGGATAGCATATCATTGCAACGTAGGTCTTCCCATGTGCTCCCATGTTTGCTTCGGCAGAATGTTCACGTCCGATCCTAGGTCCAATATGCGTGGTCAACCTCATTTCTCTTCCCATCCTTGTCGCATGCTTTCCAATCTTCCGGACTACACGCAACTCTCCTAGTGCGGTCCTAGCACATCTAATAATGAGTTCCTCTAATCTCTTTACAGCCTCACTGTCACATAGTAGCTTCATGCATGTTTCTAGGAACATCATAAGCATAGATGGGTCCATTTTTGGCTCTGATCTATCTTTTCTTCCTAAAGTGGAGGCATCAGCGAAGGTCTTCTTAGCTTCAATAAAGGTTTCCTTAGCATACTCCAAATCAAACTTTGGTTCTTTCATCGGAGCCTTGCGAACCCAAGTACCATCTTTGGGTTGTTTTCCTTTATCATCTCCCGTCGTAATTCCACCTAGGAGCACAATTTTCACATATGGATCTTCCTCGTGTAGCTCAGACCTCATTATCTGCAGGTTCTGAATTGGGGGAGGTTGTAGCGCTCCCTTGTCATGCATCCTATCTATCAGCATAGGACAATCCTCCATCTCATGATCAAACAAGGTACAATATAGACATGATGGACACGTTGGATTCGTACAATCACAGGCATAATTTCTTGGCCCTCCCAATTGTAACATATCAGCTGTCTCCGACCTCTTCCAGGTCCTCCTCCACCTTGGCCTCGCCCGTGCCCCTGAATTCCGGTTCATGCCACTCCTGCATTCTGGTTAAGGGGTCGCATTTCGGCTCGAATCCTGTAGGTGGGAGTTCTATCCATCATTAGCTCATAGCTTCTACAAGTGCACTCATCGTGTCCAATCGATCTACAAAAATTACAGAATAACTATTGCAAATTCTACGTGTACTTCTGTAACAAATGGCAGTTGTCCATAGCATGCTTTCCTCCTATTTGACAAATTACGCACCACAAAGCAGGCATCGCGCTAGGTCCTGCTTGTGCCTTTGGCCTTAACGGCATTGGTCCTCCTCCCACGAGGTAATTCGTAAACACCAAGAAGTGGTCCTTGTCATGACCCTGAACCTTACATTTAATGCACCATACCTCTTCGTGCACTTCTAGTTGGGCTGTCTTGTCCGGTTTTATACTCTACATCTCAAGGCATAAGTTTTTCAACTACGTGTGGATTTGCCGAACTCCGAGGTTAGGATCCTGTATCGGGGTCTCATGCATCTCATCGCGATCTCCAAGGCCTCTGCCTGAGTCGTTAACCTCTGTTGTGACAACGCATTCCTCAAATACGATGTTAGCAATGCTACAAACTATTCGTGGTGTTGTCCATCCGTCAAAGTCATATTACCTTCACGAATTGTGCACTTCAGTCTTTGATCCAACTCCCAAGGAGTATCACCTAGTAGCATTTTGATTGTTGGCTTATATGGGCCTAACCTAGGTTCGGAAGAATTATTTAGCCAAGAAAATCCCACGACTATCGACCCTTTTGGTAATAGTCTGCGGAGCGCGAACTGAGGTCTCACACGAGTTAGTAGGGGAGGGTTCTAGAACCACGTTTTTGCACCCTTGGGATGTCTAGATGTGGTCTAGAGGTATCGTGTGCTGCTCTATATTTGCGCAGATCTGGACCCAGAATGAGTTTAACTTTCTATGATCGCGTTATTTACTGATCTAATATATTTGATGAAGTATGGTAACTTAGATCTACTTAGAAGGGTCTTTAAGCAAACATTTAACAAATTTAACCAATTCGCGCACTTAGCATAAACTTATATTCACATATATCTATAACATAAGCATATGCACATAGATGAAATAGCTATATCAACCATTCATACAGTCAGTTTCGTGATAACTCAGATTGTAACACAAAATTTGCAGAAGAAACTTATCTTTATTTCCACTTATCACCAATACATCCAAATCTGCCCTATGCACTCAGCTGCAAGGGTCTGCGCACACAACTGCAAACTCTTCCAGGCCTCTGTGCATACAGTTGTAGAGCCTTTATCCACTACCCAAACTCCCAACTCGGACTTACAAACACTTTCAAAGTGCTTCCCTCAAAAACCCATTACCTTTCAGATCCAAAACCATACCCCAAAAGAACTGCCTGTCCCTCATAGAGCCGCACTCTATTTATACCTTCCTATGGTCTGCGGACTGACTTACTTCCTATTATATTATATTATTTCTTAGGTGGACAACCCTTTGACTCGACCTTTTACAATTTTCACTCCACGTATTTCGGAGGTTTGCAATATTTGTATCCTACTTTCTAAGCTATCAGACCCAAAACTGTTACGCAGGACCTCCACTACCCAACAATCCCCCAACACAATCATCGTGACTCTTCCCGAGTCACTCATGGGTGTGGCAAGACGAACTGTCATGGATTTGTGGTTCACCTGCCTTTGAGTGACACTCGTCATCCTACTACTTCTTCGTTGTCTCCTACAATGCTTCATCCGGCTCTTGCTTCGTTGTTTCTCCCAATTCTTGTGATCGATAATGCTAATTCTGCTCTGCTCGGTTAACACAGAACACCCCCTCCTGGGATTTTAGCTATAGCGGGGAAGGATTATAAATGACCTCCTTACACCACCGCAGCCATTGTCAGCCTTCGTATCTACTCTTTGCACTGTCTGTGGCAACTTGCGTTGCAATTTTGAAAGACCTATGCTGCTGTCCGCGAGATCCCAATCCTCAAGGTCCATCAGAGACAACTTTTTAACTTCATTGTACCCATGGTCTCTGTCTTTCCATCCTTTCTCTGTGTTGTTGTAGTTCGTCGGCCTGCCCTCGGGCGGGGTGACGACATCCGGACCAATTCTGCTTTGTGTCTCCTCTTTTTCGATACATCCCCTACTGTTGATGCTGCAGTCTATGGGACGCCCATAGTTGTCAACACCATGCTTTGTAGAGAGTCCTGCTGCTTCAACGGCCATATCACCATCCTTGGGCTTATTCCTTGTGTAGAGATAATGAACAGCTCCATATCGATACTCAACATATGTTTTCTAGAAGTGTAGTTCACCCAGTGGATGCCCCTCAGTGATTTTTATGTGACTCGAATTTCAATTTCAGTGGTTCCCAACTATCCTAGTGTCCCTGTGTGAAATCTAAGGTAGCTCATTCCATATATGGCTCGTACTCCTTCTCTTAATTGCCTACTGCCCACTCCCTTTCACCATAATGCAGACATCTTGTCATGTAGTGACATGAATGGTCACCTTTGCTCATAGAAATGCAGTAGCGTACTTTGGACTGCACGACCGCGATCTTGGTGATGGGCCAGATCGACGCGTATCCTGGCACTCACGCCACTTTCCCCCAGATTGCTTTACCATCCCGCACTCTCTTTCAACTAGCTAGAGCGGTGAGACTATCCTACAAACGGTTAGTCAAGCTGTTGGCCCACTTGTATAGAGCTTCAGGCAACTACCACTCACTCATCCTAGGAAGGGGTCTCCATTGAGTTTGGCAAGTTGAACTGCGCCCCCATCGGTAACTTCTTTGACAACATAGGTCTCCAACCAATGCATTCAGAGTTTGCTAGGGAATTTCTCGAACTTACTATCGTATAGCCATAGTAGATCATTCTCCTTGAAGGTGTGCACCTTGATATGGTGATCATGCCACACTTTCTCACGCTATTTCTGTACTTGCTGATGGAATCCTACCAAAAACCATTCCTCCTCCAGTTCCTCTAGCTGCGCGAGCCTTTCCTCCAAAGCCCTGCGGGTTGCCATACCTGTGATTGTCGTGATCCACAAACTAGTTACAATATATTCCATAGGCATAATAAAATCCTTGCAATAGACTAACCGAAAAGGTGTTTGGCCGTCAACTTCTTGCACATGGTTCGGTATGCCCATAACACAACAGGGATCCGCAAATCCCAGTCATTTCATTGTGCATTACAAACCTTGGTCAATGCGGTCTCCAAGATTTTGTTGAATGCCTCAATGGTCCCATTCACTTGCGGGTTGTATGGCGTACTCCATTGGTGATATATCCAGAATTCCTCAGTAAGTGCGCTGATTGTTTCATTCAGAAAATGCGTTCCTTGATCACTCATGCAAATTTTGGGACATCCAAACCTTGTCAGTACGTTCTCAAACAAAAACTTTGTAGCTGTCGCAACTATGCGGTCCTTAACCAGTTGTGCTTCTGCCCATTGGGTCAAATATTCAGTCGCGGTAATGATATAGCATGCACCTGTCTTCCCTTGTAGCTCGATAGGTCCTACGAAGTCAATTGCCCACTTCTCGAATTGTTGTAGCATCGTTTATGGCTGGAGCAACATTTCATCTTTCCGCGATGGTTTCCCTATCCATTGACATATGTCATAAGCTCGACAGTATGCTTTCAAATCTTGATGTAAATTGGGCCACCATAATCCTATGCGAAGAATCTTCTAGGCTATGGCATGACCTGCATAATGTCCACCAACAACCCTCACATGTGCTTTGGCCAGGATCTATCCTCACTCAAACTCTAGGACATACCTACACAATATTTCATCGTTGCCCATTTTGTAGAGGTGTCCTGCAATCACGGTGAAGTCTGCTACGCGTATCACCAATTCCTTCTTTTGCTGAACAAAATATCCCTGCAGCACAGTTCCTGTAGTCAAGAAATGGATTATATCCTCAAAATGGCCATCCTCTACACACACTGCATATAGCTGTGCATCCGAGAGTCTATCCTCTAGATTTGTGAGTTCTTCGCCGGTCTCGATTCGAGATAGGTGATGTAGGACTACGTTTAGACGTCCCGGCTTTACGACGACCTCAAAGTCATATTCTTGGAATAACAGCAACCACCTATAAATGTTCCCCCCCAAAACAAGCTTGTTCACTAGGTAATTTAACACCGAGTGATCGGTATACATCTTAAAGTGGCCTCCAAGTAGATAGTGGTGGAATTTTTGAAGTGCGTACACCATTGCTAATCCCTCATGATCGGTAGTGGAGTAATTCTTCTCGGATTTTGAGAATCGATGACTTCCATAAGCAATCAGATGGTCAACTCCCTCCGCTCCTACTTGAGTAAGTATTGTCCCCAGCGCAATACATGACGCGTCGACATGCACATGAAACTCGACGTCCCATTTCGGAAAGACCAATATAGGGGCTGATGCCATCTTTTCCTTAAGCATCTCCAGACTTTTGTTGCATTCCTAATTCTAGCGATAAGTAGCATACTTCTTCAACAACTATTCCATCAGAGCCATGATCTGAGCGTAGCTTTTGATGAACTTCTAATAGTAGCCTGTGTGTCCCAGTGTGGCGCATAATTGTTTGGCACTTCACGGCGCTTGCAGATTAGGTATGGCAACAATCTTTGTCGGATCCACCATCAGGCCTTGCTTATAGACCACACTGCCCAATAGGTTCCCGAATGGGACAAGTAAAGTACACTTCTTTAATTTTAGTGCAATCTGGTGTCGGCAACAAGTATCTAGAATCAACCGTAATCTCGCTACGTGCTTCTTAAATATTCCAAACATAGTCTAGTCATCAAGATAGACCTCTGAGAACTTGTGGATAAATTATTTGAATGTCGCACTACTATTCGTGAAAATATCGTCGGCGCATTCTTCAGTCCAAAGTGCATCACCGTGTATTGAAAACAACCCCATTTAGTGGCGAACATTGTTTTACTCCTGCCCTCTGGTGCGATCTTGATCTGGTGGTATCTTGAGAACCCATCCATCAAGGAGTAGGCTTCCTGCCCCCCCACATTTTACAATACCTCATTTGTAAATGGTGTTGGAAATGGATCATTAACGCAGGCATCATTGAGCTTCCTGAGATCCATGCAGATGTGAATCTCACCCTTCTGTTTCTTCTCCTACACAACCATCAGACTTACCCAGTTGGACTCCTCGACTAGTTCAATGATTCCTACTACCAACATCTTTTCCAATTCTGCGTGGACCTTTGCTTTATATTTTGGATTTAATCGGTAGGGTCACTACTTCACTGGTTTCGTGTCTAGCTTCAATGCTATCTTCATCATTCCCAAGTCTCCTAGGATCCCTTTTAGCTCCGTGATCTTTGTTGGGAACAAATCTCGATATTCTCAAAGCAATTCAACGAACATCTCCACTGTGGCATTGTCCCAATAGTCCCCCAGCATTACATACTTCGGCTCTTCTTCGGTTTCGATATTGACTTGTTTCATTTTTAATGGTGCTGTGATATCTGGACCTTCAATTTTAGGTCCACACACCTCATGGCTCCCCTCTGATTCCAGAATATTGACATTTCGTGGATCATCCTCATCATCATCTACCTAGACATTATAGCATTCAAGGGCCTAGCTCAACTATCGTGACCAGTCGGGCTGCACAGTTTCCTTTGGTTTTAGTGGTGCCTTGAAAATTACGGCCTTTATCAGTTGTAATGCTTCATCCATGGGATCCATCCATTGATCTTCAAAGAGGAATGTTGACAGAAACCCTGTGCACAAGATATCCCACTCGCCTGTGGCGTGCCGGAGCTCTGCTTTAGTATACCAGTTTCTAGGAATGACGTCCAGGGTGTGATTTTATAAGTGCACCCATTCTGGTTGAGGTTCCTCTCCGTAGGCTTTAATCCATCTAGTAAGGTGCATGTGCGGGTCTTCACGTCCATCGTATTTCTCTGTTATGCGTAGTTCTGGTTTCCTAAATCTAATCTTCATCATGCGCCTGCAGGCGTCCCAATCTTCAAATGTCCTTTCATGTGTGCCCCACCATCGCACAAGCGTTGCGCGTAGCGCCCACCTGATCACATAAAACTGTTGGTGCTCTGGTACTGAGATTTCAATTTTGGTCAAGAATTCATCTATTATTGTCAACCCATCATACTTCGACAATTCGCAATCCTGGGCCCTTACGCAATACAAATATTTAGTCACCATGTGTTATAAAAATATTTGGGCACTGCAACCCCAATCACATATGTCCATAAACCAAGGGCTTCTGAGTCCCTAAAAGAGTTGTTTCATACCCTAAAGGAGCAAGGTCAGCTGATTACATCATCTCCCAGAAGTTCTCCCTGAAAAACTACTCAAAACTGGTCAAAATTGGACCATACAAACTGCTCATTGCTAAAGGTGCAATGCATCTCACCTGCCACATGAAAAAATGGTGATGCATACTAAAAATCCCTTCTGTGGGGTGCGATGAGTGAGAGCAGACAAATGGCAGAAGCAGTTGGCTAGGTGGAAACCCAGAAAATCTTCTAGAAACTACCCATTTGACACTTGCCTCTCTGAATTCTCCCAGGGATGAGTAAGAGATCATGAATCTCCAAGTGGAACCAAGAACTATCAGAGAGAGGACACTAATCAAAATCCTAGAAGCTGACTCACCCACCTGCAAACATCTATATATGGATCCCTCATCCCATAGATCCAGAGGTGGGAATTTTGTATTTTGGTATGGAAGTGTTGTTGGTTTCTCTGTGTAACATTGTTGGGTGATCTAAGCTTTTCATGAGGTGAATAGGGCTTTCATGCTGGGAGGATGGCACTGGGTCAGACCAATGGGTTGTAATCCTCTCTTCTACTACTTCTATCAATAAAGTGATTTGTGTTTTCCTCCATATGTTTGTGTATATCTGAATCTTGTCTTGATATATGCATTTGTATGGTTAATATATATCTGGTCCTATATTTTTTATGGTTATAGATATCTATGCTTTGATGGTATCATGCTTTTTTGACTCCACAAGTGTTCTTTGAAGTGGGACAAGTGAGGAAAGAGTGGTGGATTTCTGTCGAAGGGGAAAGGAAACAAGCAAGGAGCCAAGTGAAAGACTAAGGTTGGTACTCTCTACTTCTTTCTCATCTATCTATCATAAAGGAAAACACAAGTGAGTTTAGTTTGTTTGTTTCTAAGACAGCTACCTGTCTTAGTGGGACTAGCAGCTCTGAATGGACACTAGTTTTCTCGATAAAAAAGTGGCGACTCCACTGGGGAGCGAATAGCTTGTTTGCTTATTTATATTTGTTTGCTTTATAAACTATAGATGGAGACTGAAGTTAAGCCAGCTAGCCTTCGAACTGCATTTGTTATGCAAGTGCAAAGTAGATCAATGCTGCTTCAGTCCATCTCCGGGTTTCATTTATAAACTAAACAATTGATTTGCAAACATCCTAATTTCCCTGGTGGTGGCTCAAGTAACCTCATTAGATCAGCCCCTATGCTTTGTATTTACTAACTATCATTAGCTCAACCTAAATCCTTGAACTAAGCTGCAAACTGTGACCAAAAACCAAGTTAAATTCTCATCCCTGGACCATCGCACTGTCTCATTTTGACGGTCTGGATGCTTAGCACCTCCCATGTGCAATAGGTGAGATGCATCTATGTTTCCCTATGTTACAGGTGCGATGATCAGATAAGACTTTTTCTGCCTCCAGATTTTGGTTTTTCTTCATTCTCTTCAGCTTTATTAAGGAGTTTTGCTGTCTATGATCAGTATACCACTATTGAAACTCCCTTCCTTTACATTATTCAGCCTCCATTGTACAAAGAATTGTGAATGATTTTATGTATTTTTCGCCATTTACAATTCTCCTTTACAAAAAAGTAGCTTAATCGAACTGTCGTCTTTTGATTTAGAAGAGTCGCGAGTGTCGTTTTCAGTCAAAGAAAAGAATCCTACTCTTTTTGATGGTCGATTACACTGTTACTCTTGTATTTGATTTGAATTAATAGTATTTCAAAGTGTCGAAATCAGTTTTCAAATTGAAGTTGAAAGTGTTGCTCTTAGTCTTCTTTTCATTTTTTGAATTTGAAATCGCAAAGTATCGTCTTAGTCCTCCTTTCGTTTTTTGAATTTGAAATCGCAAAGTGTCGTCTTCGACTTCCTTTCATCTTTTGAAGAGAAAATTGTTAGTATTGTCGCTTTGAAAGAAAAGATAATTCAGATTTGTACTTAGCATCCTTTTTGTCATTCACACATTAAGAAAGCAGAAAACAAATACATGCATGTGCATTTAGACTACTTGTTGATTTTGATTTAAAACAATGCATCTAGTGTGTGCTCTCTGCTCTATGTTGAAAGAATTTCACTTCTCTTTCCTTAGTAGCTAGGATTTTCATTACAAAAAGAGAAATAAACGACTATTTATCATCTTAGATTGCATATTTAAGAATTGTATATCTACATCATGCGGTGAACCTTAAAGGCAAACTTCTTAAGAAAGATCAACTTTAAAATAAATTCAATGAACATAAAAATCCTTTGGAACCTAACGCACAACATTTAGAAGTCTAGGCTAGAGACGTATTCCAGCATTGTAAAGCTTGGTAGCTATCGCTTTCATCATAGGTTGGGTGATTCCTCCTCTTTGAGATGACAAGTGTCAGTACAGACTTGTGCTCCCACGTACCGACGAGTATATATTGGGAGACCACAATAGGCTCTATCCTTTATACTTAGGAATCTGTGTCTGCCACCCTATTGATCGCAATGCACTGAACACAACATTCAGGAATATTGACTGCTATACCGTAAAAATTATTCTGCAGTTTTTCAATTGTTTTGGTAATCCCTCTATCTAGATTTCTAGAGTAGTCACTTTCATTCCTTTTTAGACTCCTTAAAAGAAAAGGTCCATCTGAGCACTTGTCACTTCAAGCTCATTAAAAATTGAAGGTGGCTAGAGTCATCTTTAGCTTTTTCTCGACTCTTGAAAATTGAAAAAGCAAGTTGTGTCAAAGTGTCATAAAATTTATTTTAATCGGAATAACGTCACTGTTCCATCATTGGTCTTAGGTTGAGAAAATGGAGTCCACCAATCAAGGGTTTTGTTATGAAACCAGCTCAAAAAAGATATAAAAGATAGATCAACGCCTTAGAATTCAGCCTCTTCGAGGGGACAACCTCCTTTACATTACATAAATGAACAATTCTTCGATGATACAAATGAAAAGACCTCCTTTCTATATATA
>APFE031234699.1:38236-86438 GCA_000404065.3 Pinus taeda
TACCCAGCCGACCTAACAATAATAATATGAAGCCACAATAGTAACATTAGTGGGCTTATATGGGGTACAATAGTAACAATATGGGCACTATGTGGGTACATCAATATAATAAGTGGGTTGTACTAATAACAATAAGGGTTACACTAGTAGTATAGGGGCCTAACAAGTTTCCCCTTGGGGGAAATCCTAGTCCCTTCTCCTCTTGGGGGGATGTTGGTGCACCTCATATGGCCACATCGTCCCTTCCCAGGCTGACAATTGGCCTGTCGGTATGGCTTTTCTCAACCTCTGTCATTCAAAACACCGTGATTCCTAAGCAATCAAATCAGAAACCAGATGATACTGAAGTTACCCCCCAACCTTCTACTTTTTTTATTTCTCCCTCTCCTTCTTCCTCTTCTCTTGGTAAAGTTGGTAAAACTAGAAACCAAGTAACTGAGAAGAAGAATAAAGAGAAGGAGAAGAAGAAGAAGAAGCCAATAGCAAAAGGGGGCAGCCAAGCATCTTCTAGCAAAAATCCACACACTACACCATCCAAACCTAAATCTCCATGTGTCATTTGTAAAGGGGACCACTATCATCGAGATTGTCCTTGCATCCCACGGATCTTAAGGGACTGGTCTCCCCACTTGCAAAATCCAGTGTCCTCAACCTTTAATGACCATGTTGAAAGTACACCATCAACTAGTGAAAACGAAGTCACTAGACAAAAAGGAAGATCTAAAATTCCTTGTAGACTGTGTGAAGGCGATCATGCCATCCACCATTGTCCCTTCCTAGACGAAGCTAAAATATTCTTGGATAACCGTCCTGCTTCATCGCTACAGCTTCCTCCTGGATACAAGAAACTCTTGACGAGTCCATCTCTAGTTGAAAATCTGGCTGACACACCTTTTTGGTCGGTCAAAGCACCTATCATTGAAGATAAACCCTCTGAGTCCACACCGGACCAAAGTCAACAAGTCAAGATGGTAGTTGACCCAGTCTTGTCTTCAAAAGGTCTATCTTCAGATGATACAGTCACCAAGGAGAATGAGAATGACATCGTTCAAATTCTCTTCATAAACACAGACTCCAATGAACATGGGGGCAATCTACCCATTCCTTTATCGCAGGAAGGAATTTCTTCAGAGATGTATCCAGCTGTTTATTCGGTCCCACCTCCAAGCAACGTAGTCATTTCCTTCGACTGGAATCTACTAGGCAGACCCCATCTACCGTCTAATGTACCATTCTGAATCATCGTACAAGCTTACAAAATGGTCATGGTCGGTACTATCATAGATGAAGGGACTTCTGTGAGTATCCTTTCCTCAACTGCTTGGAAAGCATTTGGTTCGCCATCGCTTCTTCCTGAGATGTGAAATCTGACAGGCTTCGGCAAAGGAACCAGTCGACCGTTAGGGATCCTTCCAAGTTTGCCTATAACTTTGAGAAGGAAAATTGTATACCTGAACGTAATGGTAGTCCAAGGGCCTTTAGATTACAATCTACTCCTTGGGCGTGACTACATTTATAACATAGGAGCCATTGTCTCCTCACTCTTTCGAGTGATGTGTTTTCCGCATGAAGGCAGAGTGGTCCAACTTGTAGACTAGCTTTCATTCCCCAGCTCACACATAGATAATAGTCAAATGCCATCCCTAACTGGTCTTTTTGCGCAAGGAATGTCTCATCAATCTCCAGTCCGTCCACCTAATGAGCACAAGTGATTCAGTGATTGTGACTAAAACCCAGGGGGCATGCACCTTGGTTTGCTTCGGCTAGAAAACCCCAGTTATAAGGTGGGTTTCCACATAGGAATATGACTAGTCTGACACACCCATCCATTTAGGAAAATGGGATTAGACTGGAATAAGATACCTCCGTCAGAAGGTATGCCTTTCCCGATAGAGCAAGTGCTTTGTCTGCAAATTGAAGGGTAACCTGGAAACTCTACTTCGTTATACCTGGGGGCATGCAAACCTTTTTGCATGCAAGTGAAAAGCAACCAACATAACTCTAACCTCATAGTTTTTACTAACTTCAACTGTTTAAGTTAGGTGATTGGTCTGATCAACCATTCACCTTTGTCGGGACCAACGAAAATGGCAAAGTAAAGGAGATGTTTCCCACCGAGAAGCTATCCTACCTAACCTTAGTAGTTATTTGACCCCCAGGACAGTAGTTGGTCGTTCCTAGATTGCATAATGAAAGGATCCGGAGCAAGGTTTCGAATGGGGCAAGCTCCCTAAAAAATGAACCTATCGATGAGACATCCTTATTATATGACTGGCACGAGCAGTTTTACGTGAAGTTCAAGCTTGTTGAAAAATAAACCTAGCAATGAGCATATGTTCCACCATTGTTTAATCTCATTAAAAAATGAACCCACCTTCGGTAAATAACCATTTCGATCGCATTATCATCAACTTTTGAGCCTTGGTCATGTTCTTACCATCACCTCCACTCTTTTTCAGCTGATCATACGCCTCCATTTGATTTTTTACCCCTTTGAGGAACAACTGCAACGAGTGATTCTGTTAGCCATCTTCTTTACATTGCCGTGATTGAAAAGTTCCAAACCTTACCTGGAACCAGCTGCTATCCAAAATCATCACTCGTTCCTAAAAAAACGAGTCTTCTTTAAGCTATTTTCCTCTGACTCGTAAAATATGAAAATATTGCCGAGCAATTGGCCTCTCCAGATCGTTAAAGCAATCAGAAGTGCTATCCCTCCTCTAGATTTCAATCTTTTTGGACCTAAGGGATCATTACACAAAAACATCGAGCACTTGTCTTGTTTGGCTCGTTAAAACTATCAAAAATTCATCCCTTCCATATTATTTTACACTTTTTTCGGACTTAAGGGATTACATTACGAAAAAGGAATACTGGAGTTTCCTTTCCGTCCCTTTTTAGACTCTCTAAAATTGAAAAAGGACCGAGTTATCTTTGTCGTTAAACTTGTTAAAACCAATAGCGACAAACTTGTCCATGCAGAAAAGAACGAGTTTCATTGTCACTAGGCTCATTAAAACATAGCGACGGGTTTTCCCAAAGGGAAAATTATAGAACAGGCATATGTTATCCTCCTCAAGAGGTACTGGTCAGAAACGACTAGCTAAAAATTGGGAATAAAACTTGAAGAAACTTTATTGGTAGCAAGTCACTCTTGAACATGACACTTTCACTCTGTCACCATGATTGAGTCGGGTTGGGTTATTCTGTTCACCGATCATATCACCATTGGTCCAGCATACCATCCATTTTTTGGGGTTAATGCTACCAATCCATTTCAATGTCGCTGATATGTTCAAGAGAAGTCACTCAGAGAATTCATCGACCCAGCTTGTGTCTCATCCGCTGCAATACCTTCACGCTTCATTCTTTCATGACCGCCACTCTGAACCCTGTACCATTAGATTGTTTTCACCTCCACAAAATCATTTGCTCTGTTCCGTGTCGTAGATGTAGGATTCATTAAGGCCCTCCTATGACAGGTCACTTCTTGTCGACATCAGCTCATTATCCAAGAAGTTGACTTAAGAACAACCCTTTCAGTACTTTGAAGCTTGCATGCCTCAATGGCAAGTTTCTCACTTCTAGTGATAGGTTTACATCAATGGCCTTCGACTGAAAGATTTTGCATGGTGTTCGACATCGACTCATGTATTCACACCACGAAAATTGTACTATAGTACCTTGAGGGACATCATCATTATCGGTGATTCCTCTCGCGCCTGTTAAAGACTTACATTATTGGCTGGTAATCAAGCAATGTCTTTCCATGTTCGACGCCAGAACATCTTTTCACATGGATTGACTTGTACTTCAGGAAAAGATTGAACGAGTTTTGAAGACCCCAAATCTAGTTTCATCCATCTGGGCTGTGATATATTCAGGAAAATAAAGACATCAAATGTACATCATTGCTGCACAGATAATCATCCAAGCCAAAGGATGATGGCTCTACCAGAATCATCAATCTGCCACACAGACGGTTTTTTGTCCTATGTACATGAAAATGAATTTATAAAGCTGAGCATGGGAATGGCTGCCTCAGCTAGATCATGAAAATATTATGAAGATAATGTATTGTATTGTATCTTATTACAGGTCACCTTCCAGTTTGAAAAACCTCAGATCCTCATGCTAAAGCATTTCACCTGACATCAAAAGGATTTACAACCTCATGCTTTAGGGGGCAACTGTTATAGACATATTTGGGCACTGCAACCCCAATCACATATGTCCATAAACTAAGGGCTTATAAGTCCCTAAAAGTGTTTTTTCATACCCTAAAGGAGCAAGGTGAGCTGATTACAGCATCTCCTAGAAGTTCTCCCTGAAAAACTACTTAGAACTGGTCAAAAATGGACCATACAGATTGCTTAGGGCTAAGGGTGTGATGCATCTCACCTGCCACATGCAAAAATTGCGATGCATACTAAAAATCCCTTTTGTGGGGTGCGATGAGTGAGAGCAAACAAATGGCAGAAGCAGTTGGCTAGGTGGAAACCCAGAGAATCTTCTAGAAACTGCCCATTTGACACTTGCCTCTCTGAATTCGCCCAGGGATGAGTAAGAGATCATGAATCTCCAAGTGGACCAAGAAATATCAGAGAGAGGACACTAATCAAAATCCCAGAAGCTAACTCACCCACCTGCAAACATCTATATATGGATCTCTCATCCCAGAGATCCAGAGGTGGGAATTTTGTATTTTGGTAAGGAAGTGTTGTTGGTTTCTCTGTATAACATTGTTGGGTGATCTAAGCTTTTCATGAGGTGAATAAGGCTTTCATTTTGGGAGGATGGCGCTAGGTCAGACCAATGGGTTGTAATCCTCTCTTCTACTACTTCTATCAATAAAGTTATTTGAGTTTTCCTCCATATGTTTGTGTATCTCTGAATCTTGTCTTGATATATGCATTTGTATGGTTAATATATATCTAATCCTATATTGTTTATGGTTATAGATCTCTATGCTTTGATGGTATCATGCTACTTTGACTCCACATGTGTTCTTTGAAGCGTGGTAAATGAGGAAAGAGTGGTGGATTTCTATCAAAGGGGAAAGGAAACAAGCAAGGAGCCAAGCGAAAGACTGAGGTTGGTACTCTCTGCTTCTTTCTCATCTATCTCTCATAAAGGAAAACACAAGTGACTTTAGTTTGTTTGTTTCTAAGATAGCTACCCATCTTAGTGGGACTAGCAGCTCTGAATGGACACTAGTTTTCCTGATAACACCATGTTGCAATGTAGTGTGGTTAACCTGTTGTGCCACCGCTCGTCTTCCTCATATGAATCAGAAGTGCAGGATTCTCCATCACCCCATGATATTCTTCTATCCTCTATTGTCTTGACCCATCCTTGCCTTTGGGTAGACATTCTGTAGCTACAATCTACGTCGTCATCGCATTCTCTCTCGTGCATAGGTTCAATGTAGCGCAGTCCTTTAGCCGGATCTAGCGGAATGACTACACAGAGCGACTTTATTTCAAATATCATGGTCCGCTTCTTTAAATTAATAACCTCGTTCATGTCAGTGGCTCAATCTATTCCTAACAATGCAGGATAGGGCGTACTTTCATCCATGAGTTCAATAACTTCAAAGTCCATTTGGGTAGTTGCTCCGTCAAGGTCTACCGTAACTCCTTGCAACCTTCCCATGGGTAGCACCTTCTGTTGGTTTGCCATTCGCAATTGGATAGGGGACCAATGTACTGTAGGCTTACCCATGTGCTCCTAACTCTGTTTCGGAAATACGTTGGCATCTGAGCCTAGATCTAAAATGACATGATCCATCTCATAGTCGTTGATCTGTGTTGTTAACCACATTTCCTTCCCAGTCCATGATGCATGTCTTCGCAACTTTCGAACGACGTGAGATTCACTCCATCCTACGCATCTTATCAATTCATGTAAGCCTTTAACTGCCCTGTTGTCGTGAAGCAATTTTATACATGTCTCTAAAAAGTTAGTTATCATCGAGGGATCCTTATTCGACTCCGATTGATCCCTGCTACCTAGGGTAGAGACCTCTGCGAAGCTCCCTCAAGCTTCTAGATATGTCTCCTTACCGGTCCCTAAGTTCCTTCCATCCACTCCTATGGCCATGCCACTTCTCAGTACCATGTTGACTTTGGGATCTTCCTCGCGGGGTTCGGACCGCATCATCTGCACATTTTGGGTCATTGTTGGTTGCGCTGCCTTTTTTTCGAGAATCTGTGCTATCGTCATAGGACAATCTATCAGATCATGATCGAATTGTTCACAATAACTGCATGAAATTCTAGTTGGGTTGGTACAATCCCACACGTAATGTCCTGGTCCCCCATAGTTCTAGCAAATTAGCTGCAAGCGACCCCTTCCTGGCCCCATTCCACCTCGTCCTCATCCACGGCCCTGGAACTCATCACACATGATCGCCACGGTTGGATCCTAACCTCGCGCCTCAGTCTGCATTCTATAAGCAGGTGACTGGTCCATTAACAATTGGTAGCTACGACAATATCTTTCCTCGTGGCCCACCAACCTGCAAAAGTTGCAAAATAGCTGCTGGGGGGTCTAGTTGTATTTTGGTAATAGATGGAAATTATCAGTGTTGTGCTTTCCTCCCATCTGACAGATTGTGCACCAGAGCGAGGCTGTGGTGCTCAGTCCTGCCTGTGCCTTTGGTCGTAATAGTGTTGGTCCCCCCATTGCCACAAAATTCGCTGAGACTGGGCAGTGATCTTTATCGTGTCCCTAGCTTCTGCACTTTATACACCATACTTCCTCCTAGACTTCCGGTCATGGTACCTATTCTTGTTTTAACTTGTTCATTTCCAAACACAAATTTTGGATCTGTGCTTGGATTTGCTAAACTCCCAACCTTGGGTCTTGTAGCAGAGTTCCGTGTAGCTTCATCAATGTCTCTAGCGCTTTGGCCTGGGTTGAGATCTTCTATTGTGATAAAGCCATCCTTAGATGTGGTGTTAAGGATGCCATGAACCAAGTGCAGTTTTGCGCATCTGTCAATGTCATGTTAGCCTCGTGAATAGTACTTTTCAGTCTTTGGTCCAAATCCCACAGGGTTTCACCAGGCATCATCGTGATCTCTTTGAACCCTATAATCAACTGTGTTTCTGACTTTGGCCAGCCAAAACTCCTTCTTCAATTAGGTCTGGATTTCTGTTGTCCCCGCCGTTGGGTGATCGCTTGAGTACTTTATGTACCATGTCAGTGCTCGGTCCTGCAGCACGCTGACTAAGGTAGCATTTCAGATATTATCATCGGTGATTAGTTGTGTGTTCCATACTGATGTTAACACGAACCAGAATTGTTTAGGGTCTTTGCCTCCTGCTCCTTTGAATACCAGTAACTAGATCATGCTCGTCATTGCTACCCTTGAACTACTACTATTCCTGGTCCCTTCGATCCTTTAATTTTCTTCTCTATAGAGTCCTTTCATTTCACACCAGACACCCCTTAGGAAAATCCCGATCCCGGCAATGGAACCATTTGTTGGCTTATATGGGCATACCCCAAGTTCGGAAGAATTATTTAGCCAAGCAAATCCTGCAACTACTAGCCCTTTTGGCAACAGTCCATGGAGTGCGAATTGAGGTCTCACCTGAGGTAGCAGGGGAGGGTGCTGGAACCAGGTTTTCGCACCCTTGGGATGTCTGGATGTGGTCTGGAGGTATCGCGCGCCACTCAACAACCTCGCGCTACTCTATATTCGTGCAGATCCATACCCATAATGAGTTTAACTTTCTATGATCGCGTTGTTTACAAATCTAATCTATTTGATGAAGTATGGTAACTCAGATCTACTTAGAAGGGTCTTTAAGTGAACATTTAATAGATTTAACCAGTTCACACACTTAGAATAAACTTATATTCACATATATCTATAACATAAGCATATGCGCATAGATTAAACAATTATATCAACCATTCATACAGTCAGTTTCGCAATAACTCAGATTGTAACATAGAAATTGTAGAAGAAACTTATCTTTATTTCCACATATCACCAATACATCCAGATCCGCCCTGCGCACTCAGCTGCAGGGATCCACACACATAGCTGCAGACTCTTCTAGGCCTCTGCGCACACAATTGCAGAGCCTCTATCCACTACCCAAAATCCCAACTCGGACTTATAGATGCTTTTAGAGTGTTTCCCTCAAAAACCCATTACCTTTCAGATCCAAAGCCATACCCCAAAAGAACTGCCTTTCCCTCATAGAGCCGCGCTCTATTTATACCTTCCTATGGTTCGTGTACTGACTTACTTCCTATTATTTTATATTATTTCTTGGGCATACAACCCTTTGAATCGACCTTTTACATTTCGCGCTCCACATATTTCGAAGGTTTACAATATTTTTATCCTACTTTCTAGGCTATTAGACCTAAAACTATTACACAGGACCTCTGTTACCCAACAGAGACATGTATAAAATTTATTTGCGATAGCAAGGCAGTTAAAGGCTTACACGAGTTGATAAATAGATGCGCAGGATGGAGTGAACCTCACATCGTTCAAAAGTTGGGAAGACATCATCACAGACTGAGAGGGAAATGCGATTAACAATGCAGATCAAAACCCTGTAGGTGAGAGTTCTATCCATCATTAGCTCATAGCTTCTACAAGTTCACTCATTGTGTCCAACCGATCTACAAAAATTATAGAACAATTGTTTCGAATTCTGTGTGTACTTCTGTAACAAATGGCAATTGTTTGTAGCATGCTTTCCTCCTATTTGAAAAATTGCGCACCACAAAGAAGTTGTCGCGCTAGGTCCTACTTTTTCCTTCGGTCTTAATAGCATCGGTCCTCCTCTCACGAGGTAATTCGCAAACACTAAGAAGTGGTCCTTGTCATGACCTTGACCCTTACATTTAACGCACCATAACTCTTCGCACACTTCTAGTCAGGATGTCATGTCCTGTTTCAGACTCTGCATCTCAAGGCATAAGTTTTTTAACTGCATGTGGATCTGTTGAACTCCCAGGTTAGGATCTTGTATCAGGGTCTCATGCAACCTCATCGTGATCTCCAAGGCCTCTGCCTGAGTCATTAAACTATGTTGTGACAGCACGTTCCTCAAATGCGACGTTAGTGATGCTACAAACTATTCGTGGTGTTGTCCATCCATCAAAGTCATATTACCTTTGCGAATTGTGCACTTCAATCTCCGATCCAACTCCCAATGAGTATCACCTAGTAGCATTCTGATCTCTTTGAATCCAATAATCAACTGTGCCTCTGACTTCGGCTTGCTAAATTCTTTGTTCAATGCAATTTGGATATTTGTGATCCCGACATTCAGATTGTCATTAGAATGCTTAATATACCATGTAAGCGCATGATCCTGCATAGTTCTGACCAACATCACTTTCTTTATATTATCATCTATAACTCCCTACACTTCCCATACATCTCTTGTCACGAACCAAAACTGGTCTTCATTTCCTACTCCCTTGAACATAGGCAACTTTATCACGCTTGCCATATTGACTCGTGGTGGTGGCGGAGGTGGTATGGGCGAAGATGGAGGTGAAGGTATTGAAGTTGGTGGTGGTGTGGGTGGGGGTGGTATGCGTGAAATCCTTTGTCTTATCAAATTGATCGCACTTCGCGGTGAGACCTTCATGAGCTCTTCCTCGTCCCATCGCGGAGGTGAAATCGAAGGGCTATTCTCTGGTCCCTTACTTCGTTTCTGTAGGTTTTTCCACTTCATGTGGTTCTGGACATCAAGGTAATTGCATAACCCTCTTTTCACATAATAACATTTTAATCCAAGTATTCAGAGACTTTACGTACTTAGCTCGCGGTCCTTTGAGAAAGTGTCACTCAACCTCGCTATAGCTAACTGAAGTATCTACCGTGAACTCAGTAATGAATCCTCCTATAATCTGATTGAGCCAGTGATCAACATTGTGCTCGATCTTATCCTTCGATTCTTCCAATCTGCGCACCAACTCTGGGGTCCACACAATAGGATTGTCAAGCTTCCACCTTCCTTGGTTATCTGGTAGCTTCGTGATCCACTTGTACAACTCAGTAGGGAAAGATGCGAAGAAAATTTCGTGGATCTCTATTTATAGGTAGCAGTGTAACCACTCTTCCTTTGATAGTTGCGGATTCCTATTCTCCTATGCCGCAAACTCGTGAATCCTCTTGTCCAACCAACCTTCAATTTCCTTCTTAGTTGGATTCCAATGATACGACATCAGACATCTCTATACAGATTTCGGTCCCAACAACGGAACCATTTGTTGGATTGAGGGGGCCTGACCCAGGTTCAGTTTTATTTAGCCAAACAAATCCTTGTACTACTAGCCCTTTTAGCAATAGCCCACGGAGCGTGGATTGAGGTCTCACCCGAAGCCGTGTGGGGGGATGCTGGAACCAAGTTTTCACACCCTTGAGATGTCTGAGGCGTTGATTTAGTCCAACTGTGAATACCTTCGTGCAGGTCCCTTTGCGTAATTTCCTGACCTGCGAGGCTGTCGCGCTCTATTATACTCACCTTCACGCAACCCTAACCAGGGGATAAGGAGCATTCACACTGCTAAAGCAACGATCTGTGCTATTTCCCCAAGTTAGCTAGCAGATCTTACTTATCTTCTTATAATAGTTAGTTATCTTTGCTTAAACAGATACTTTATCTTATATTCACTTCTTCAACACATTCATATAAGTTCCCGCAACAAATAAATAGTAAACTTGCAATTCATACCCAATATACTTCAATGCATAAAACTAGAAAATATACACAGAAATAATGTAAAAATTTTCTCTATTAATGCTTCAATTGATTACAGACTCAACCTGCCATGCGCACTTAGCTGCAAGGGTCCACGCACTTAGCTGCAGACTACTAGGCCTCTGTACACTTAGCTACAGAGCCTTCTCCTACTCTACTACCCAAATACACGACTCAACGCTTCAACTAAGACTCAATTCATCATTATTAGATCTTACAGACTTCTTCCATTTTTGATGTCTCTTTACACTTAGAGCCTTGCTCTATTTATACAATCCCATGGTCCATGGATCATGGGTAGAACTCTCCAGACGACATTACATTACAAAAATAAGGGTGGACAACCCTATGACTCAATTACAACTTCGCACTTCGTGCCCACAATTCGTAGAGTCTTTACATCGAACTTAGTAAAAACTTGGGCTTTAAGCCCCAAAACTTGTCTTGGGGGATCCTGCGCCCAACAGTTATCTAGAAGATGAACTCTCATGGCCTCTGAGCTCCCACTATAGCTTTTGGCACTAAATCACTTATTCTCCCCAGAAAAATACATAATCCCCTCTGAAGCATTGCGCTGCCTCTAAACTGCCTATCTGTGGCACTCACAACCTCTCTGCAATGCACTCACTGAAACAGGAAAATATTCCTTTGACCTTACTGTCCCTGCCCCTCTCTCATTGCTTCAAGCTCACTAGATCTCTCTCCATAAACTCGGCGCTGCTACTCTGGAGTTCGATTTGCTAGTGAAATCAAACTGTTGGTGGCTCAAGTGTGTTCTCTAACCCCCATCGAGTTTCTTCTTATAATATTTTGTTGAGACATCAACGGCCAACATTAAAACATAATCGATGGCTATGATTAACTAGAACTTGATCCATGTCTTCTTCTAGAAGATTCTCACCATGACTTAATTAATACTTTAATTAATCATATTTCCTCAGTTTAGACTTACGAAACATTAAAAAACTAATTAATTATTTTAATTAAGTCATCTCTATGTGGAATTTCCAGAAATGATTTCTAGGTTTTGGAGAATACATTTATTCTAGCCTCTCCACCAAAATTTGTTGCTATAACACATATGATGCTACAAAAACCAACACTCCCTCTTAGTGAGGAATGTGTTATAGCGCTACAACCCACTGAAGCAACACCATGTCTCTGCACCACCTCCTGTCACGCTGTTGATGTCTGGCCACTGCTTCCCACCAACTACTGCACAACTTTGATATGTGTTGTATCTGTGCTGTCATTGGTCCTGCTCAACTGCTTCCAACACTGCATTTTCATTACAACTCCCTTTCCATCTATTGATGTTGCAACTGTAGCAATTGCAACTAAAAAGCATCCAAAATACTAAATCAACTGTGATCAATATGATGCATCTGTCACATGAGTCCCGATTACTACTAGATTTTGCGTTGCCATTGAAGCCTCTATGTTGTTGCTGACCCTGCTCTGTGCCACTTGCATTGCTTCCAACTCTACACTTCATTGTCTAGTATTTGACCGCTAATAGTCACTAAATTTGTCATTCTGGCATGTGATTGCACCATTTTCCACTGATCCAGCCTACTACTACATGTTATGGGTTCACGTAGCGAAATATTTATTCATGAGGTGGACCTCCTTAATAATCTTTCCCAACCTGTAGCTCTTTGGGGCTACAAAACCAAATCACCCCACCTCACTCCTAGAGGTATATTGGTTATCATGTAAAACTCTTCCTCCAATTTGGAGGATAGTTTGTTGATCTATGCTGATGGAACTTGATGATCCTGCTTCTCCTCTTTGTCCTTCTTTCTGAGAGGAAATTGAGTGATGTAGTGACCAAGTTCACCACATCTAAATAATTTGACCTTGGAAAGGTCCTCCTTCCTCCTACCACTACTCCTGATGCCCCTTTGCTGCAAGGGCCACATTTTCCTCTTCCTTCACTTTCTTTGTCCCACTGCTGCTACTGGTTCCACTGATGGTGCTTTTCACCAAATATCACCTCATATTCTCCTGTTGCAGATTAGCCCACATTCGATCCCAATCAAGAAACTTGTCTCTGCCTAGAATACTTTGTACGAATACTTAGCAGTCTTCATAAATGGTGTTTAGAGCTAACTACTCCAATTCTATAGGTTGGTTTGATGATCCTACTACAGATATTTGGTATCGGACACCCTGAATCCTAGTGAGGAAGGGATCTATGTGCTCCCCTTTCTACATCTTAGTGCATCTCAGCTTCTTCTTAAGATACATCTTCCACTCTCAGAAGATCCCTTGTATAGCATAGCAAGAGATTCCCACATCTATCGGGAAGCATCTTTTCCAGCTATGCGAGACACCACATGATCTCGAACCCCATCGAGAATCAACCTCTTTTCTTTCACCATCTCCTTCTTGTAGGCCGTCAACGGATTTGCATCTACGGGTAAAATTACCATGCTATCGATGTAAGTTTTGAGTTCATATTCATCTAGAAGACATGAAATTCTTGCCTTCGATATCACATAGTTGGAGGCTCCTCCAACCGGTCTTGATCTCTCAGCCTTGTTGACACCATCTCTACAAAAATTCAAATTCCTCCTCTTCTCCTCTTTGTAGCTGCTGACTGGATTTACACACTCCCTACTAGAGTGGGAAAATCTACTCATAACTACTGTTTCCATGCTGGGAAAAATCAAACTTCTAGACTAGAAGTTCCCTGAGAAAATAATTTCCTCAGTGTGTGCTCTTCCTTCCTCCTGACGTTATTTTGCACTAGAAAACTACTGCAAAATAATTGTGTCCTTGCTAAATATCTCCTCTGCAAGGAAAATACTACTACTCCCTCTACCTCTGGTAATATTTGATCTAGAAAATTTATTCCCTGTCAACTCTCTTAGAGAATTAATTTTTCCCCAAAAACTAACCTTCCTGGCCAAGGGACTGTGCCTCTGAGGGTTTCGAATTGTAGATTTTCGAAATTCTTATTCCCTTTTGCTACTGAGCTCTTTGAATTCTATATGTGCTCTGATAGCGTGTGAAAATTTGGCAAACCCCAAATCCTACTACATCAACTCACAGACATAAACTAAACAAATTATTTATTGTTTCTATGGTAAATATCGAAACTAATACAATGTAGCCTTCACAAAATAAATATTTTTGGAAGAAATAAATTTTTTGGAAGAATATATGCACACCCACAAAAATACAAAGTTATTTTTGTACTATGTCCCGAGAAAAACCTAACTCGGGAAAACCAGTGCAACAGATGAGGGTTTTAATATTACGTAGTAGTAAATATGAGTACAAAACTATGGATGCTGAAATCTAGCAATCCATACAGAGAAATGATTGACAAAAAGTCTAGTGAGAAAAATCTCACTCCCACTGGTGATATGACACTGACCTTGGCTCAGGATGAGATGCTCTCTATTTCCTTTGCACAGTCCCTGCGTTAGCCTACATAGTATTGCATCCCACAACTCATAATTTCTTCTCTCTCATTATCTGAGTAGTTGATGTCTAGAAGATGGACTCTCCTAGCCTCTAGGCTCCTACTTTAGCTTCTGGCATTGAATCATTTCTTCTCCCTAGAAAAATCTGGAACCCCCTTTGAAGCACTGTGTTGCCTCTGTGTGGCTCTACACTGCCTCTATATGGCTCTCACTTCCTCTCTGTAATGCACTCATAGTAACAGGAAAATATTCATCCGACCTTACTATCCTTGCCCCTCTCTAACTACTTCAAACTCACTATCTCTCTCTCCAGCAACTCAGCGTTGTTATTCTGGAGTTCGATATGCTAGTGAAATCGAACTGTTGGTGGCTCAAGTGTGTTCTCCAACCTCCATCAAGTTTATTCTTATAATCTCTCATTGAGACATCAATGACCAATATTAAAACATAATCGATATCTAATATTAACTATAACACAATCCATTACTTCTTCCAGGAGATTCGGACCATGACTTGATTAATACCCTTTAATTATTTAGTAAATTAAATAAATTGATTAATTATTTTAAATAAGTTGTCTCTACATGGAATTTCCATAAACGATTTCTAGGTTTTGGAGAATACATGTATTCTAGCCTCTCCACCAAATTTCATGGCTAGAACAGATCTGTTGCTAAAAAAACTAACAAATGGATATATGACAGTTGCCTTTCCATAACAATTTTTTTTTAAATATATCACCAAACACTTGCATATTCCAAACCATTATTCTATGCTTCAAAAAATTTAATTTGAGCTGGAAAGTGCGCATTTTTTTCTCCCTCTAGATATATATTTCTAACCACCATTTACGCAATACTTGCACAAAATCCTTGGATTGTAACAAGAAACTTTTAAAATGAAATGGACAGTTGTTTGGTGCTTCTTTTAAATCTATTTCTAAACATAAAGGCCATTGATCCGATCACATGCATGAAAATATGGAGCCTTCCACAAATATATCCTTCTATAGAACTTCCCATGATAATAGAAAACGCTCCAAATGACTCACTATTTGATTTACCCCCCACAACTATTATTCCAGGTATAGATACCATTATTTGTAGGAACATCTACCAGATGCAACTATTTTATGTACTCATCAAGAGATGTTGAGGCTTGATCTAACCTACATATCCCACCCTTTTTTCTCGGTAGGGAAATAATCAGGTTGAAATCTCCTCCAACTACCCATATGGAACTTCCTATGATTTGTTTTAACGATCACAATTGATTTAAGAAAGCCATATTTTCTTATGTACAAGATGGACCATAAGTTGTTGTTAAGAATATATTATCACTTGTACCCACATATTTGAAACTACCTGTGAGTGTTCTTTCAGTGGCCATCCAACTATGGAAGGTAACCATGTTTGGATTCCACCAAACTACTAGACCTCCCACATTTCCTATTGCATATATTGACATTGTATGCCATCCTTTCCAACACAATCTTGTTATATACTTCAATTTTCTTTGCCTAGTTCTGTTTCCTGTAAAATTTCAATAGTTGGTTTTTCTTTTTTAATTCGTTCTCATAGATTTATGTGTTTTCCTTTTCTATTGAGTCCTATTGAGAGCATCCTCATGATGATGTGTTGATGTTTGTTGTGGCTATCTCTGCCACTGCCATGGGCTAACCTTGATTAGGATGGTTTGTACCAATGTTATGCCTTGCTTCTTTCTTGGGTTTTCTCCCCTTCTCTTTTGGGTCCTTTGAAAGATCCTTGAGTATGATCTCCTTCCCTTTCTCTTTGAAAGCTTGAAAGGAACGTGCTATTTTTTCCCCTTCCACATTTCTTCGTTTTGTGTTCCAATTTATGTAAGCTTTGGAGTAGGTCTCTCATTGTTCCTTAGATAAATCATCTAGGTCTTGTTGAGCCCACTCATTTACCATTGTAACCAACAACCACTCCTCTTCAGAAAGATTTTATGGGTGTTGTGACAACAGAGGGGTTACCTCCTCAAAACCTAGCAGATAATCAAAATCAAAACCTCCTAGCTGGTTATCTTCTTCCTCTAATTGTCCTTTTAGCAAATTTTTATTTGCAACTGCCTTTGTTAATGGTTCTTCCATTTGGGGATCTTCCTCCATTGCTTCCAACGTCAAGAAGGGATTCTTGACCATTATCTCCTTTATGATATGGGAGTTTTTGTTCCGTTGATTTTTCTTTCGCATTGTAACCTTGATGAAGCCATCATTTCCTGTTTTTCCCCTATCTCTTGGCTTCTTCTTTTCAATGGGCAATCTTTGATGAGGTGTCCATGTTCATGACAAAACCTACCTCTGAAAGGGATATGTTCATAATCTATGGGTTGGTTCCAAATCTCTCCCTCATAATCTAATTCATTAGTTTCTGGGAGAGGATAATCTTGTCAAATGTGATAACACTAACATCATTACCTACTATATTAATTCTAATATTTAGAAACTAAACTAAATTCTAGATTGGAATCGTTATCACATTGTGGGTGTTTGTATTGGTTTCAATCACATGTTTCTCCACATTCTCCTATAAAATACCTCAGATTATATTATATATATATATATCTATATATATATTATTATATATTTATATATATATATATACACACCATAATTTTTCAAGTTGCATATACTAATTTTTCAAAATAATTTTAGAAAATTGAAAAGACATATAGTTAATTCTTCAAATTTTATTATAGACAAAGAAGCACTGTTACAGGCTAAGAAGGAATAAGAAAACAAGTTTATTGCTTACTCTTAAATAATGTCCATGTGTTGAGGATTCAATTGTGCCCAAAAAGAGTATTAACTCCTTTTCAAGAGGACTAGCCATATATAGATAGTTATAATACCATACATGCAATATTGATCAGTTGCAGTTATATATATAGGTAATTATATTATTATATGTGTAATATTGACCATATATATACTAACTAGCGCAACAACATTAATAAATGTGATTATGTATACTAGTATAATCATTATTAAATGTGGTTAATATAATTCGAAGACATATTTTTCCATCATTTATATGCCAATCAATTTTATAAATAAAACCAATCAACATAATTTAATATTATTTATTAATAATAATGTTAGTAGTAATACTAATATTATTTATTAATAATAATGTTAGTAGTAATACTAATATTATTTATTAATAATAATGGTTTAGTACTGATACTAATATTATTTTATTAAGGCAATTAATAAGGCAATAATAATATTAATTATTTTGGAAGAATATTCTTATCTATTTCACATTTTTTCTACAAGATGTAGTCCAATGGAACATAACATAGCTGATTTAAAATGATAGAAAGAATCCATTTGGCTGAGATAAAGCATGTGGATGTATATGTCTTTACAAATTTGTGAAACTCCACTACTTTTCCCACACGTTTAGTGAAATAAATAATCATTGAACATGGATTTCTCATGCCTCGGCAAATTTCTCATGCCTCGGCAAATTTCGGCAAATTAGATAATTATTAGAACTATTCATTTATATGAGCGAGAGCGAGTGGATGTGCAGATAATGTATAGTATTAAATACTAAAGATTATTTTTTTAAATTCGTTTTTTTTAATTTCTACAAATAACTTTTTATCTATTAAATGGGTAATAAATTACATGATATTAAAATTTGTTTTACTTATAGTTTGTTAGATTGAGAATAAATTTAATGGCAAAAAGTTAATGTTTAGGTATTAACTCAACTTTATTATGGAATGCATTATGTCATAACATTAATAAATTTCAAATGAAGTAGAAAGGTTATAAGTTAATTAAGATTATCAAGTGGACATAGAAATGTTAATAGTGTTTGTTTGTTAACTAAAATCATCAAGAGGATATGGAAATATCAATAGTGCTTAGAATGGTTGGATTGACCAGAGGTGCATGATTTGGTTTGTTGTACAATTACCCTTAATGCTAGGCAGTTCTTCATGTTCTTCCACCCCCATCAAAATTACACTCCATATTACTCAAAAAAAATCATAGGTTTCTCTTCTACTTATAGATCTAATGAGGCTAGTGACCTCACCCCTTCATACATTTTCAAGTTAAGTATTATATTTAGTATTATAATTCATTATTTTTATATTATGTTAAAAATATATATTTTTTACAAGTGAAATATTTGCTTTTTTGTTTTTTAGGTAATGTGAGTCCTTAGATGACCAAAATGCCTAACTTGTGGCTTGAGTAGCTTTGACCAAGGGGCATCTAAGCTGTCAAAATTATCCAGGGATTGCACTCGACTTGGGCTACACTAGCCCTTAGGATGACAAGATTTTTTCCACGAGGTTTCGAACCGATAACATTTCACAGAGGGCCTTAACCAAACATCTTGTCACTGTTTGTTCTGTGTCCCATGAAATTTTTACAAGTTAAATATTAAATTTAGTATTATATTGTATTAAAAAAATGAAATTTTACAAATTTAGAGAAGAAATAAATTAACTACAACATTTTCAATGTGCATGGATTTCTAGTCATTAATTGTAATTGATGTAGCTCTACCAATTGTATTAGCATAGAAAGAGTTCTCCTATGCTCAAAATGTGGTAGACAAAGCATGAATTTTTTATAGATCCAACACATTTGGTAGCAAGTTCATGATATTTTGCAACAAGAAAATGCTAAGTACAAGCAATGACATTATCAACATCCATTTCCACAAACATTTCAGGTTGGAATCAAGGCATGGTTGCACTTACAGAAAGAGCAAATCACAAGCCCTCACGTTATCCTCAAGTCACTATGATATGGGACTCACAATATCACCATGGTCATAGGTTAAAGTAGTTTTGAATTGAAACTTGCACCCTTCTATAACTTACACCATTTATTTAATGTGGAGTTGTTTTATCCCTACATTCCACCTCACGAGTGGAAAAAAACTTGCATATTATAAAGCTCGACCCTAACTACATTGAGAAAACTATAGTGGACTACTTCATGGAAACGAAGATGAAGAGCACCCATAATTAGGCAATACAAATTTATTGGATAGGATGACAATAAATTCATTGAGGAAATTAGATTAGCAAGAACCAAATCCAATAAAATTTCTCCCTTCTAATAAAATAACTTGATGCAATGGGAATAGATTCTACTCAAATAGAAAGCAATGAATGAAGTGGCCAAGTAGGGTCATGTAAAAAATGGCCCAGATATTGGAAAGTTTTTATTCATGATTTTTTAACACATTTTTCAAGGCCTTCCTATGCATTTTGTGAGGTAACTTTGCAAAAAATGTGGGGACCTATCTCATTTTATAACTATTCATTCCAATGAGCTAACAAAGACCCAAAACATAACATGTGAAATTTTATGATTTCAATAATGCTGCCATTTTTCTTGGACACTCAAATTCATCCAACTTAGTGATTCCCCTAACTCTAACCATGGTGGGGTTTTGGCTTTTGCATCTTAGGTTTTACTTCTTACATTTGATTGGGATTATTATAAAATGTATTTTTAGCCTCTTGTTACAGTGTTTCCTACAAATGAACATAAACATAACCTCACTTCTAAGAATAATCTACCATTGTTCTAGTCATTTGTATTCTTATGTAAATTGGTGTTTTCACTAATTTATTCATGAGTATAATTTGGTTTTCTTTATAATATTATGCTTTAACATTATTTCTGTATTGTTTTGGAGTATTGCATGTTCTTTCATTTCTTTCTCAAACTATTTCAAATCTAATCCACGACAAAGGGTACTAAATTGGGAGAATTAGGTACATAATTTCTAACCTATAAGAATTTGGGAATTCCATAAGTGATTTTATTCAGTATATAATATGAACTTTCAACAGGGGAAACTATGTTGATGTCATTGAAATTCCTTTGTTGTTTATTCAATAAAATGTGGGGAAGGAGTGCCCAATTGGGAGGCACACCCTGCTATAATTTTTTCCATTAAACAAGATCCTTTAAGTGAAACAATATATGGTGTGACTAACCATTCACTTGAAAATAGGATATTCATAATAACAAGAGAATTCACCTACATCTATTCTTTGTGGGAGAGAACAAACCTAGACATCACTTATTCCATTGTAATCCTTTGTTGAATAAGGAGGAATCCTTAATTATAATTGCCTAGACATACACAATCATCGCATTAGATTATAAGTAGAAGTAAACCATTATGTTATATCAACCCAACAATAAAAATATGAAAAATAAATTATAAAAAACGAGGACAACAAAAATTGTTAATAAAACAAGTCTTATAATTATGTCTTATCCACATAATTATAAAATAATTATTTTTGTTATTATTTATGCAAAAAACCACATAACAATGAATAAAACCTAATCCTTGAAAATATTTGTGAATTATTAACATGGAACGTGAAGAGGCATAGGGATTCCCTAACTTTATAGAACAAATAACATTGTTAAATCAACTTTAAAAAATCCTATACATAAATAAAATCCTCATAAAATATCTCAATCCAAAAAAATTGCATATAATTTATGAATCAATGAATGAAAATCAAAACCAATCAATTTATATTTCATCATACAACATGAAATTACTTCGTTAAAATCACTAAGTAACATTAGTAAATAAGCCCTTCTCCTAGCTTTGTTGGGAGATCATTACTTTCCAAGTCAATTTCAACCTAAATTTAAAATCTTGAACATAATGAAATAAGAAAATAATCATCATCACTATGGATATAAACAATATAAAACCTTCAGAGTGAGGGTGGGATCAAAAACTTATCCCATGTTAAAAAGAAAAAGCATGATAAAAACTTATCCACCATTTAAAATACCAAAAATATAGGTGAAAATTTTAATGCAAATGAAGAAGTATCCTTACTAACTAAGAAAAGTGTAGAGGATGATCATATTCCAATTTGCTTTCAAGTATAGGGACATTGATACATATTACCTTTACAAACTAAGGAAATTATAGAGGATGACTATATTTTAATTTTGTTTCCAATATAAGAACATTAATACACAATAATTTTGATCCATGAAATATATACGATATACCTAATATGTAGGGGAATGTTAGTCAGTCATGTGTTCCATACTAGCCTAACAAAGTGCAACAAAGCACATAGCTTCACTTTTATCCACACGAAATCCAAGGGGTATACTCCAAGCATATAATGATATCTCAATTTTGTAAATTTCTCCATCATAATTATATGCACATTTTCCCTCATTAAAATTTTATCATTCCTAGCATCCTCAAAGTACAATGGATTTAATATTCACATTGTATTCAAAATTGGTGACCCCAAAAGAAAGGAAGGAATTGAAAGATATGGTATCCCATTGGGAAGAGAGCACATGGACGTTGGTGTTGTCATCACACATTGGGGTGTACTCAAAGACGAAAGAATAAAACGTTGGTGTTGACTAACATGTGGAAACTGATTAGGAATGGACGTTGATGTTGTCTCACCCTTCAAAATGGGTGACCCCCAACAAAAACAGGGGAATTGAGAGATGTGTTATCGCATTGGGAAGAGGGCACATGGACGTTGGTGTTGTCCTTAGCTGGCACATTCTTGGTGTACGTTGGTGTTGACTAACATGTGGAGACTGATTAGGAAGGGAGCACATGGACATTGTTGTTGTGTCACGTTGGCATCTAATCGACTGAGTAGGAAGGGAGCACATGGGCATTGCTGTTGTCTCACGTTGGCATCTAATCTCAAACATCTAGTCAACAAATATAGTCAACAAATATATTATTGAATATTTAGTAGTTATATTACTAAATTTCTAGTTAACAAATTAAAATAACAAATAATTAAACTACACCAAAAATTAATATTAACTTTAAAATTTTCGCATACATTTATTTAAAAAAAAATATTTAACAAACCGTGTATTTTTCTTGTTGGAATGTTTATTTAGATGAACACTTCACCCATATTCAAGGACATAAAACTTAATTGATGAGAAGAGTACTTGGCCATAAATAAATAGCAGATGGAGTTAGAATCTAACATTTAAAGAAATAGTGAATGTTGATATTTCTTAATAATTAATTTAATAATAATAATTAATTAGGAATTAAAGAATATTGAAACTAAACTAGAATTCTTATCAAGAATGACCATTGCAAGGATACAAACTATTCCCAAAACTCCAGAGGAAGAAAGAATCTATCACCTTTATGACCTTAAGAAGGTGAAAGATGAAAAACACTTTATTAGGCTGCCCATCTTTTACTCACATTCGTTCTCATTTCCAAAACATTTACCACACTTCCAATCTTCTTGACTTGTTCAACCAATCTAACTATAGTGATGTTGGAGCGCTCTTTTCCTTCTTTTTGAACATAGAAATAATTTTAAAGAAGTGTAATTAATTTCTTACTTTCTTGAGGTCCACATTGGTCTTAAAAGATGTTAATCATGATGACAATCTTCAATATTATTTTGGAAAGATCAAATAATTATATTAAGTTAGAAATGAAAATATATTATGATTAAATATTGGAAAATATTAAAATAAAGAAAAGGTTAAAGGTTAAATTAACGAGTAGGAAAGAAGAATTACTGATTAGTTAGAATGGGATTATAATTATTTGATTTGGTCAAAATGGAATTGTTACTAGAAGATTTAAATAGTAAACTAAAGAAAATAAAATTGAAAAAATAGATAATGGAGTTGTCCTGCATCCCCACAAGGAAAAAACAGAGTTTACTAGAAGTTTTTATTATCATCAAATTCTTGGCTGTGAAAATCTGATGCAAAATATTTAAATAATATAATAATAATAATAATAATTAACCTTTAATTAATAATTTAATAAAAAATAAAAATAAAAAATCAATCTCTTACTTCTTCAACTTAAAAGAAAATAAATAATGAAAAACTATCTAATTCATTACTCTATAAAACTCTCTTCTTTTTAGTATCTCTCGCGGCTAGACTTCCATTATAGTTAAAAATTGACCAATGCAATTTATAATATTTAAATTTGAAAATAAATATTTAATTTTCAATATTATTAAAAAAAAAATCAATATTTGATTAGATCATAACTTGAAAATTCATATTGCAATCTTTGTGCAATATAATACCATGTGGATAATCGTGTCACATATTTTTATGCCACAATTAGCTCATACTCAAATAAATAACATATTTACCATCAATTACTTCCCACCATAATTTAAGTAAGTCTTTGTATTAAAAATAAATAGAAACAAGTAGTGCTTAGTACTTACTCTCTTACCCAAAAATTAACTTCATATTTCAATTTTATATATATATATATATCACTACTCGTTATATATATATTATATATATATATATAATATATATATATATATATATATATATATATATATATATATATCACTACTTCGTCTAGCATCCTCTCACAATTATGGTTCCAGACCCATTGAAATGTAAAGCCAAAAGCTAGGGCAAAGGCAAGGCAAAGATGCCGTAGAAGTAGCATTTGTTTAATCAGCAAAGAAATAGTTTCTCCAGCAGAATAGGCATCAAAGCAAGCAACACCAACAACGAAAGCACTAGGGGCGAGGCAAGGTTATCACCTATTGTGGTTGAGCTTGTTGAAGCACTCGTTGATCTACTGGCGGTAGACCATATATCTTTCAAATAGACAAAAAGGTACATCTTCTTACAAGACCATCATGATCTATGCACGCACAAGGTAGGAATCCATGTCCAAAGAACCACTCCTCTTTCACTGCCTCTGACTCATACGATTGCCATAGGGATATTTTCATTGGCATAATATGGACCCAGAGGTTAAATTTGACGGGTGACCTTACCCGTCAAGGAATTTTTTTATGACGTTTTTATTTTTACACTACCCATCATATGACTTTTATAATTTATTTGTACAAGTTTCATCTAATGATCCGTAGAGGACAACTCACTAATGACAAAAAAAACCATATCTCTTAGAACTACTCATTGATTCCATTAAAAACTAAACTTACTCATTGATAATCAGTAAGAGAGTAATTTTACCCTCTTCCTAAATACACCTATAAAATTATCCAAAAATCTTTAATACAATAATGTGGTATAGCCGATCTTCATTCTTTTTCTTTTGCTCTTCAAATCCTTTGTCCATGAAACGCTGTGAGTTGGAATAAAAATAGATTCCCTATAAAGTATATGCCGAGAAAATGAAAGGAGGAGCCATTAAGTTAGTAAACAAAGAATTTGAGAGTTGAGTGGGGCAGAGGGGCGTTGTCTGTGTTCATGTTTCTAACATTTTGTAAATCTGGTGAGCTCTTTATCTATAGCCACCAGTTAGCATGGGATTAGTTTGTATGGGTAGATATTTTAAATTAAATTTTTAAATAAATTAAAAGATTAATTAATTTAATATTTTGTCTTGGGTAGAACTGTAGATGGGATTATTTTGTATGGGTAGATGTCTTAAATTAAATATTTAAATAAATTAAAAGATTAATTAATTTAATGTTTAAATTTTCCAGAGAGAGGTCATTTATAAGTTTTTATGGTAGGAAGATACAAGAAAGTCTTTTTATTAATTTTTGACTTTTGTCTCTCAAATTTTCGTGTTTGGAATCGTTTTACAAATAATCTTACCCAGCCATGTCAAACAATCCTATGGTCTACCCACTAGTATCAAACTGTCTGTATTTAACATACCAGATATTTTCGTTGGCAAACAAAGACTTTGAGAGTTTACAACGGGGCCACCAGTATCAAATTGTCTGTACTTAACATACCAGATATTTTCGCTGGCAAACAAAGACTTTGAGAGTTTACATGCCAAATATTTTCTTTGGCAAACAAAAACTTTGAGAGTTGACTGGGCGAAAGGGACGTTGTTTGTTTTCAGAGAGGCTAACATCCGCTCAACCCCAGAGGATCGTTGTCGGTGTTCACAAAATCCTCTCAACCGCACAGGATGTGATTAAGTTTGAATAAAGTTATTTAACAATTCCACTGAAAGAGCAACGTTGTCTATTGGAATTAAAGCAAATCACATCCAAAAAAAATAAAATGTGGCACCACACAACTATATCATCCATGAATCACTTCAAGAAATTACTAGTGTAATTGTTATTTGTACAGAGAGAGGGAGGGATTTCAAAAACCTGGCAACGCAAAATTTAAGTTGGGCACTGCTCTTCTGCCACGACGAATCAGCGATGTATATAAACTGATGACAGAAGCTGAAAACTCAACAGAAATCGCACCAGACACACGACCAGAACTCCGTTGGGGACCGGGGTTGATGTTGATTTTAACTGTGTAGCGTCTCTGGCACAAAAGTATAGTTGATGACTCGGCCCTCGTCGCTTGGGCATACATTCCCAGAATTGTATTTTTTAATGAAAATCCAACTGAGCACGCTTCCATGTCAAGGATCACTGATTCGCCTTGTAACTTGTTCCTTTCCATATCTTGGACACGCGGTAGTCTGGTACAGTGGTAAGTTTACAATGGTAAATGCTCAAGCGCTAAACCTGAATGTGAATTGAATGTGAATTGACTGCAAAATCCACAGATCTGATAGCCATCTGATCACTGTCCTTTGTCACTAAACGCTAACCCCGGCCGAAGATTATAATTTATAAGGTTACAGATCCAGTCACAAACAATTATTCAACAATCCAGTCGCCACATTGTAACTTACAGGTATAAAAAATATATGACATAAGGTTAAATATATATATATATATATATATTATAAATATATATATATAATATATATAATATAATATTATATATATATATATAATATATATATATATATAAGATATATTTATATATATATAATATATATATATATATATATATATATATATATATTTTTTTTAACTTTTAATTTTTAAACCTACCCGTCAATATGACGTTTTTGAAAATTAATGGCAAGTTTCCCATGATGTGGAAATTTAAAATTAAAACGTATTTTACGGGTAGAAAAGAGAAATACGGACATACGGGCGTCAAATTTAACCCCTGTATGGACCCTTTCAATCGACAGGTATGCTTAGGAATCAACCTACGTACCTTTCCATCAACCAGAAGGTGGTAGGGAAGGCTTCTACCTGTTATTGCAATGTCGGTACGCAGCTACTTTTTCTTTGCCGCAGTACAGGGGTGACGCAACATTAAGAACGGTGGGGCAGCAAAACTTTGAATTGCCCTCTACAGGTCGTTGCACTCCTCGTGGTATTATATTAAGATCTAGTTAGAAGAACATTCCATCGAGGCCCTAGATCCCTACATTGCTTCCTATCTCCGCAAACATAGGAAACAAGGGAGGACTACATATATGAAAGGTAGGTGGGAATATAAGGCGTGTCAATCAATGTTTTGATTTCCCTATCCACCCGAGCAACTATTCAATTACACCAGCGAACTTCTATATCCCCACCCTTGGGGTGGTGGGCCAAGGTCGCAAAATAATTTGACCATTCCGCCCCAAGTGGCAGTGATGGGTATTTGAGGAGTGTTTTTATGTGAGGCTAGCCTTGAATATATTGTGCGGTGGGTGGGTAGGCAGCGGTACTTGATGTAGTGATTGGTTGATCGCAGGCCCATTTACTAGTAGTTGATCCCCAACCTCTGTGGGCGGCCAGGTCTCTTCGTTGCGGAAGAACCGGTCGGGAGAGCCAATAAACCATCTCCCTTATCTATCAAGATCCCCACTCCAAGATAAAACAAGAGATGGAAACAACGCCATATATATATAATTATATATATATATATATTATTATATATATATATATATATAATTTATAATATAATAATAATATAATAATATATATTTCAGGATAGCTCAATGTTGAGTTCATGTTGCTAAGTTTCTCCTATTGGAAAGTCACAGGGTTTAATTCCTCGATGACCTTTGGGTATGCCTGCTGTTTGACTTGTATATTATATATGAGAGATTTTTTTTGAATTAAAATAAAATATTTTGATTTTGAAATGAGTATGGTTTTGGTAAGTGGTATTGATACACCATAGTATGATATTGTAACAAAGCTTAATTGAGTTAATAATATCCATGGTAAAATGAGATAAATACCCATGGTTAAGAATCTTTTTATATTGTAACTATTCAGTTTTAATTAAAAAAAATTATAAATTAAAATAGTTGGAATTAGCCATTAGGAAATAGACGTTATAAACTAGTCGGAAAAGGTTGTTAAGAATTAGTTAATGGGATATAAAATTAATTAATTAATTAATTAATTAATATTAATATAATATATAATAATGAAAAATCATCTTGCAATGTTTAAATAGCAGATAAGCATCCTTTCCAGAATTAGTCATTATGAAATACCATTATAAACTAGTCTTATGTGTGTGCCCTTAAGAAAAGGTTGTTAAGAATTATTTAATGGGATTATAAATTAATTTAATTATTAAATACTTATTTACATATTAAAAGTTATAATATAATATATTAAATTAATGGATAATATTTTTTTTGAAATATTTCTATCATTTTGAGGTTTTAACAAGGTTCATAAATAAATAGAAAAAGGGAATATTATTTATTTTTATAATAATTGCTATTAATTTTATTTTAAGTAAATATGTAATAATTAAATCTAAATAGAATAATAAAAGGATGAAATAATTATAATAAAATAAAAGAAAAAAATACAGCGAGTTTAAAAAAAATAAGATGAAAGGAAATGAGGAAAAAATAATAAAATTTAGAGGATAGAAATGAAAACAGTCAGATGAAAGGGCATGGAACCAACTCCTTAATTTCCAACCATCATCTCTGTTGAGATTCACATGTTTCTCAATCTAAGTGGCTTCTCTTAGCTTCCTATGATGGAAATGATTAACCTTGGTGATGACATGGGTATCTCAATGCAAAAATGGTGCTTAGATTTCAGGTCATGTTCAGCTAAAGCCAAGGAATGCGAGTGATTGTGTCTAATGTCTGCATTTTCTTAGATTCTTTGGTTTATTGATTGACAAGTTTCACCAATGTAAGGAAGTCCACATGAGCAAAGAATTGAGTATACCCACTTCATGTCTTTAGGGTTAACCGGGTCTTTAACAGATCTAAGAGGGTTTCTAATGGTGGTAAGGGGCTTGAAAATCACGACGACTTTATTCTTTTTAAGAATATGACCAATCTTATTAGTGGTCCCCTCGATGAAGGGAAGCAACACATTGGAATTATGATCATCATGAGTAGACTTAACTGGAAATTCTTATAGGCTCTTTGAAAGGATCTGAGGCCTTGATGTCTGCAATAATACTAAAAAATACATTTAAAAATAATAATAATAATTTTCAAAATATTCAATTAAATATTTATTATAGGCATGGACGAGTTTTTCCTTTTTCCTTTGACTACCGATTAGTTTGTCTTTGACCAAAAATTTATGCAGCTTATCCATTGCTTAACATTGGCAATTCATTTTTTGTTATTTTTTATTATTATTTAAATTGATTTATTTGTAAGGTAATTGGTTGAGGTATTTAGTAACTTCCATTTCTATTAGTGACTATTTTTTTTTTTTAGTTTTATTTCATTTTATTATAATTTTTTGTGTTTTTTTTTTTTTTTCTATTATTTCCATTTTCATGAATTATAGTTTTTCCTCCATATTTTCAATTTAACATAACACATTTTAAATTTTAAATGGGAAAAAATAATTAAAAAAACTTTTTTCTAATAATGTTTTTTAGTTAATATTATTTTTTTAATCTTTTTCTATGGTTTTTTTTAGGCTGAGCAACTTTAAAGATGAAAAAATAATTAAAAAATCATTTTTACACACACAAGTTTTATTACTTTTTAATTTGGCTTATATTTTTTTTGTCTTTTTCTATTTTTTTTCTCTATTTTCAATTCCAATTATATTAATCATAATTTGTTTTGTTGTTTACACATAGCTTTTAAAGTTAATAACTATTATGATAATTAGTTATTAGTTTTTAGAATCTTGTGAGCATTTCTTTCCTAATTAAGAAAATTTTATTGATGTATAGTTACTAATTTTTGGATCTCGTGAACATTTTTTCCCTAAGTTTGTTAAAATTGTTTTATTTACACAGTTTTTATAATTTCTGCCTCAAAGTATATTAATAGTTCAAGAAATTTTATTATAACAAGAAATTGAATTCAAAAAATTGATCTTCTTGAATTCAAGAATTCAATAAGTTTTTTTTAGTGGATCCCACTTTGAAGTTCCATATTCTCCTTCAAGTGGTTTACCAGGATCCCACGTTGAAGTTCCATATTCTACATCAAGTGGTTAGAGACTGCTTGACATTGATTAGCCTTCAATTTTCAATTGCTTCTATTGGTTAGTTAAAGTTGTTTTATCTTCTTTCCTCGAACCAAACATAGAAGATTAATCTCAGTTACCATTCAAAAAGTTAATGTCTGAGTTTTGTTCAAGTGGTTTAATCTACTTATTCTTGGTTTTATTCAAAGTGTCTGTGTTAAATTCATCCATTTTAATACTAAATCACAAGTCGTAGATATATTTTATTTATTTTAATAATTAAATTGTTTTGATGTTTTTTTTCATTAGAAACTAAGTATTTTGATTAGAAACTAAGTGTTTTGATATCCATCTATAGTTACTAATGATTTAATTTATATAACTATGCTAGTCATAATTTAGTTGTTAAATTAATATTAAAACACTAAGTGTTTTGATATCCATCTACAGTTACTAGTGATTTAATTTATATAACTATGCTAGTCATAATTTATTCGTTAAATTAATATTAAAAAATTGTTATTACGAATTATTCATAAATATTAATTAACTTGTCATTACAATTTAATTTAAAAATAATTGAATATTAAACCACAGATTATAGCTCATCCCAATTCCCAATTCGATTTTTCTCTGCAAAAGAAAGAAATTTTGTTTAAAAATGGAATTCATTTGAGAGATAACATTAAAAGTTTTGTCCCATATTCCCATGCTTTCACTGCCACAAACACAATTGCATTCAACTCTATATCAATCATGTACAATTCTCGTGAAATTTGTAGGAGACAATTGGTTGTGCAAAACAAGTTTCTGGAAATTGACATCTCATTGAGATAACCTAAGTTTCTCCATATTAAAGAAATGAAATTATAAAGCTTTATTACAACCAATGAGCGAGGGCGTTCACCAAAAAACAACATTTTAGCACAACATTTTCATTTTCATTTCTATTTTTTTTATGAAGGCTTTAATTGATCATCTCACATCATGTCGGAGCAGTTCATATTCCAATAAGCTATATTTAAACTAAGCAACAAGTACTAGCTACTGCGTAGCACTTAGTTTTTTCAAAACTTTAATAAACTTCTAAAAATTTCAAAATTAATTGAGAGTCAAAGCTTTTTAACCTAAATAAAAAACAACATAACCTTCATTCGGCAGGTATAATAAGATTCAAATAAATATACTTACTTACTTCCAACCATTATTTATATTTTCCTATGCACTTACGTAGGAGAAAAATTGTAAATGTGTAGGTTACTACCCACCAAAATTTATGCAAATCCTTGTGCATGAGCAAGCAATTAATGTATCCACTTCACACTTGAATTTCCTTCAAGACTATAGGATTGATTTACCTATTGACCATTGTTACTTTAGCATTGCCCAGTATAAATTATAATTTTTTATAATTTTTTTTCAAAAGAAAACCATGCTAATAATTGAAGATAGAAGAAGACAAAGTGACCGAGGAAAACACACCTTCTTGTTGCCTTTTCCAGTCTAGAACCCTTAGAATAAGGCCTAAAAGAATAAAGACCTGAAATAGGAAGTTTTTCGCTTTCCCGCGTGAAAACATATGATAATTATTGGAACGGTTAAATATAATTCCTTTTCCATGAACAAAGGTACATAAATGCTACCCCATTCCTCGAGTCTACGATAAAACCCTAGATTGAAAACCGTTGAACCAGAAATAATCATGCAAAGGATTGAATTGTGATTTGTTGTGAGTGACCTCCACTGGGAAATTAATTAAATCTTCCATAATGAGTCACAAATAAATTAGTCACAAAAGGGTGGCTAGGTCTACATAGAGGGTGTGACGATCCATTGAAATGCGTTGGAGACCATTGAGAAATTATGATTACGAGTGAGTTGAAACATGTACACAACATTAGACAATGGAGTGGGGATTACCCCTCTGTTGTTTGTAGTTGTCATAGGAAAATCCATTATGGGGGCACGTTTCCATGTCCCTTGGTCATGTCGCAGGGTGTGACAATCTGCCCTCACGTTTTCTTGTTTCTAAGGATTTTATATGAGTGTTATAAATCAGATAAAAAAGAAATAAAATAATAACTTAAAATTTTTATAGGTGTATCAATTTAGAAAGGACTCATAAACATGGCATTAATATTTTTAATGATTTAATATTGAAATACGGAAGGATACTATCACATCTCATCAAGAGAAATGTTTTGAAAACATGGTATCAATATACTAACAATTTAAAATTAGAATGATAGAATATATTATCAAATAAAATCCAGAAAAGAAATTATATGGTGTTAATATTATTAATAATAATATTGAAATAGGGGAAGAACGATGGAGGCATGTGCTAAGTTTTTTTCTTGCATTTGCTCTCGACTCGACCTCGCTAAAGGTTTTAGGTCTATGAGAGGATGTGAGGAAGGGATTTAGAATGATGATGAAGTCTCTATCACATTGTGGGGTGACATTTATAGGTAGATTTGAGTTTGTTATCTCATGGTAGGATCTAGATCCTGCTTTCTGCTACAATTGACTTACGAGGGAACATTTTTATTCTTCTCCTTCACTTCTTTTTGTGTTGGGAATCTATTTGAATATGAAAAAATGTATCAAAACCTTAGATAGATCCCCAACACTTATATCTATGGAGGCGGAGGGGATGGATTGTGTTGGATGTGTTTATTTATTTATTTATTTTCTAAGATTATCACGACGAGTGTGCTCCTTCCAGATGGAAAACCTTTAATGTCTACCCATTCATCGTTGTTCATATCACTACGAAGCATATCATACATTCAAACTTTACAATATCAGTTTGCATGGATCGTTGGCGGTTAGAGAAGACCCTGGTCCATTGGCTATGGTTTTGATTTTTTATGAGTTATCTCTAGTCAACACAAAAAATCATGAGATTATAAATTATATCAAGGGATGGTGGGTAAATTCTCCCTCGATCACCATGACCAATTCACATACCAAAATCCATGACTAGTTGGAACATGATTACAATTATAAGGGTCTCCATGTGCAGTTTGTCCAACTAGATCTAGGTTTTGGTCGATCTCTATCAGATCCGATGAAGAGACAAGGGGAGAAGGAAAAATTGTTGATATTCATAAAAAACCTCAATGTGAAGACCTTTGTCCACTAGATTGGGGGTATATATCCACTAGAAAGCTTGAAGTGGACCATACAAAATAAGATGGGTATACCATTAATGTTGCAAGTTTTGGAATATGAAGGTAAAGTGGTACAAGAATATTACTTTGTATATTACTTTTTTGATTTATGATCCATGACATTAATATGTCGATTTAATGGTTTTTAGAAAAAAACCAACAGACTTATATGAATGGGCGTAAGCTTCTTGGACAACAAAGTGTGACCTCTACTTGTTCTCTAAATGTTTCTTCATAGTACAATTTGAGACATAACAACATATGGAAAATGTTCTAAATGAAGGACCATGGTTTTGGGGTAGAGTTGGGATTTTTGTTACCCCATGGTTCCCAGAGTTTTATGCAAAAAACATGGTGGTAAAAATGATGTTGGTCTAGGAGAGGTTTCCAAAATTCCCCCTTCCTTCTGGCATCATCAAGTCTTAGAGGATATCAAAAATATACTAGAAACATTACAAAAAAAGACATAGACAAAACATAAAAAAGGTATCTTTACTTTTTCTAGGATATGTGTAGAGATCAGCCTTATCAAAGGTATTCCTGATCATATCCTCATAAAACATGAAACATTTCAGTGAACACAGGTGTTAGACTATGAGAATATGAATTTTAGATGCTAAAAGTATTTCCAAATAGGACATCTATAGAATTCTTTCCCACAAGAAAAAAAGGCACCAAAATGAAAAAAAAAATAAGCCCCTAAGCAAAGGGAATGGTAGTTTATTGATAGCTTAGTAGTTGAAAAAGAACCCAAGGAAAAGCAGCCTCAACCTAGCGTCCAATCAAATGGTGGTGAAGAGGATAGGTATGAACCAGTGGATGTTACCTAGAAGGCTACTAAAACAACATAAATCATAGTGCCAGAGTAGCAGAAAGTGGAATTACCCATGGAAATTAGAGATCTCATATATTTGAGAGCTTGGAATCAGACAAAGAAACCCCCCTCGAAGATAGATGGAAATCAAATGGAAATAGTAATAACTACTTCCAAACAATGAGTTTGGCGAAAGGTGTAGAAAAGGAAAGGAAGAAGGGGGAAGTTAAATGACTTTTATCATACTTAGCCCCGCAAAATTTATGCATTTTTTATATAATTTTTTTTCTTCTTATTTGTGCATCAACTGCAAGGTTGATATGACCAAATGCTTTTGAGCAACTGTAGAATGTAATTTTGTACCTTGTTTCTCAAGTTGAATAAAATTATGATTTTTTTCTTCAGGAAAAAAGGAGGATATTATCACTTAAAAAAAATAAAAAGAGATACATAAATTCAAAATATGGTATCGGTGTGCTAACAATTTAATATTGGAATGAGGGAAAAGACTATCAGTTCAAATCAAGAAGAGAAATAAGTTAGACACAACTCATTGATATTCTTAACAATTTAAAATTGGAATTGTGTGAGGGAATTACACATAATATTAGGTTGCTAAGTTCATGTAAGGTTAAATGTATATTAGATTTAGCATAGAATTCATACCTAAACAAGACAACATTGAAGTTGATTATTTGGTAACATTAACCTCATCAATGTCCCCATTGGAAAATTTTCTTATGAATAATTTTTCCATGGAACTTCTCTTTCAATAAGCTTTTAGTGAGGATTAACACAAAATACATTTGTTTTTCCATGGAAGGATTTTTGAGGAAATTATCATTGACGATGAAGATCATGCAAAGGGTATGGAATATCTTGATGACTAAACATAAGTTTGAGAAATAATATAATATTGACAGATATTGTGACCTTCAAATTTTTTTGTCTTTAAAAATATATTTCAAACTCCAACAATATCTATCAACCTCAACACCTATTTCATTGAATCTATAGAGAGGAAGTGATATACAATTTTTCAAATAGTGTGCGGATATTTTCACATGGACCTATATATATTTGAAGGTATGTTATACTAAAATCATTTAACAGATGAGATTTTTGAAGATCAAAATGATTTTTTTTCACAAAAAATATAGCCTTATTTTCCCTTCATTACACTTGGTCATCCAAAAAGAACTCATGAAACTATTGAATGTAATAATCATTTTTCCTATGATGCATTCCCCTTATATTTTTAATTTAGTTAAAAAAAAAATTAGTGAAATGGTGATATATATTTCTTTTTCACTTATAAACTTGAAGAAAGATTTGGAAAAAGTCAATTTTCCTCTCCCCTCTGTGGACAAAATATGGACAAAATTTTACAATATGTAAATGGATTTAAAATTCCTCTCTATTAGATGGATATCTAGGTTTCAACCAATACCTAGTGGTAGAAGGAGATAAGAATGCAATTACATCTATAATAAAATTGGGTGCCTTTGCTTCCAAATGAATACTTTTTGCATTTTTAACAAAGTTTTGGCATCCCAACATTTGGACATTACTTTCCCAAATTTAATAAAATGATCGTGGTAATCTATAAGAATGAAATAACAATGTTCTCCAAAAGTTTGTCAAGTCACATACACCACCATAATATTAAAAAAATATCATTTTTGTATCACTTTCTAAAAATTGAATAAAGCTTTGGAAAAGGAATCTTATCCTCTCGTCTCCATGGACCAAATTTTAAAATTGGCAAGTGGATTTGAAATGATATCTTTACTAAATGGGTATTCAGGTTACAACCAAGTCATAATGTAAAAAAGAGATGAGCATAATGGTTCATTTTCAACAAAATAAGGTATCTTTTCTTTTAAGTGAGTGCGTTTTTCTTGATTAACACAATTTCTATATCCCAAAGTGTTGTCTACATTTCTCTCCCAAGTTTAATAAACAAGAGAGTGAAAATATATATGATTGAAATAATAATGTTCTCCAAAGGTCAGTCCAATCATATACCACACCTTTTTGAATGTTTTTTGAGGTATGGGATAATATTAAATTTTAAGAAAAGTGTCTTTATTGTCACATAAGGGAAATATGTTGGCGTGCCATTTCAAAATAAGATATACAATTTTATCCAAATAGAATGAAAGCTACCACTTAAATTATTTCTCCTTATAACAATAAATCAAAGTAGTATTTTTTTTTTTTGCAAATATCAGTTTCATGAGGATATTATTTCATGCTTTAATGAGATAATCAAACCCTTAAGTGAAACTTTTAAATAAGATTGCTCCTTTTAATGAGCATCTGTTGAAAAGAAAACATTTGAACAAATCAAATGAATTATTGATTCTTTCCCTACATTGAGCATCCCTAGTTGTGATAGAGATTTATATTTTTACGTCTTCACTTCTAAACAGTTCATTAAAATTGATTTTACTAGGATAATATCGAAGGAATTGATTTTCTTATTTTGTTTTTATGCATGAGATTGAAATGGGTTCAACTTAATTATTTGATAGTTGAAAACAAGCTTACACTATAGTTGAGGTCATCATTAAATTTATACTATGCATACTTAAAGAGTCATATCATCACAATAGTATAAATTTCTTCAAATAGATCCATAGTTACTCAAATATAGTTGGGTCAAAGAAAGGGAATTATATATAAAAATCATGATCTAGACATTAAGAAAGACATAATCTGCAAAGGTTGTGGACTTTGAAAATTGGAAACCGAAGTATGGAATGAATATATGAGAGTTGAGATAACAGATGCTTCATGATGGTGCCAAGATGATAGTTGGGATATCAAATCCAATAAAAATCTTGATGATGGGTATCATATTCACGAACCCACCTCACCCATGAAAAATCCTCCATTCATAAGGACCATGATAATAGTTGTACTCTAGGCTGTAGACTATGTCCATGGTAACAATCGTACAATCATACTCTAGGTTATAGATTCAGCGATTCCCATTCTAGAAGGTAAATTCCATGGTATTAATCTTAATATTTGCATCTATCCCATGATGAAAACACAACTATCCACTTAACAACAGAGATTATTCTAGCTAATATCACAAATTATAGGGATTACAAAAAAAGAAATTGCTCATGTAGGAAAATAAATTTTTGCGTTAGGATGATCCTGCATCAGACACCTATGGGAGGAAATATTTCTTCGTCATGTATTCAACATCCATATCCATCCTGGAAATTTCTACTATTGTGATATAGCTAGCATCTTCTACTAGTTGATTTCTCCATTTAACCAAGCAATCAAAATATTCTTTCCCTATGGTCCTCTTTGTCATATCTTTTCCAACCCTTTTTCAATCACCTTATGAATTATTCTTCGTAGTTGATCCTTCCACTAGTAGGTCTGTTATTCATCCTATGTAGGTAAATCAATTATCCCTTTAAAGGGATATATATTTTTTATATTAAAATTTAGTGAAATCCCAACTTCTTCTAGAAGCTCTAGTTCAAAAGCATTGGACAAAATATTTCATAGGATTCTACATGAGCCAGTTTTTTATTCTCAATTTGTTTCATGTCCCTCTATGGAAAATTTATTTTCTACTATAATCATTACCAAATCGCCCACCTCAAATTATAGCCATGTCCTCCTTGCATCTACTTGTTATTTTTACTTTTTGTTGGTTTCTTGACCTTTTCTTACAACTTCCATATACTTACTGAAAATATTTAGCTTAAGTGCTCTTTCCAAGGTTCCTTAACTCATAAACGCCTCTTGGGTGCAACCCATATACTATCTAGAATGGGTTCATTATGGTGCTTCTATTGGGAGAATCATTAAAGAAAAATGCAGTTTGAGCAAGCACTTGGTTCCACTGCTTGGGGTTTTCATTTGTCAAACACCTCAAAAGGTTCCCAAAATTCCTATTCACCACCTCTGTTTTTCCATCTATTTGTGGGACGTAAGCTAAACTATAGCTTATATATGTGATCATTTTCCTCCATAAATTCCTCCAAAAATAGCTTATGAACCTAGTATCTTCTTTCGAAACAATGGTTCTTAGAAACCCATGTAGTCTTACAAAATATTTTAGAATCTTTTCACAACCAAAAAAATAGAATCAATACCTCTTTGGGTCCAAAGTAATTCTAAGAAAAAATCCATGCTAATATAATCCCAAGGCCTACTAAAAAATGGGTAATGGCTAGTACAACCCTATATTATTCCTTCTTCATTTTTCATATTGGAACACCCTCCACTTTTCCCTAAATTTATTCACTTCATCCTACACACTAGGCCAATAATAAAAATAATTTAACAAAGAGAAGGTCTTGACAGTCTGAGAGTGTCATGATATCCCTTCACTGTGTTTTTCTTTGATTAAATTCTCCCTCATAGAATAATTCGATATGAAAAGTCAGTTATTCTTTAACAACAATCTCTCCTAGATCATATGCTCAATCCAAGGGCTCTTTATCTCCCATCACTAGGTTCTCACATGATTCATAGGTTACTCAAAATTATAGTTTTTTTTGTACATTTCCTTGAGATTCCCGAATCCCAAAGTATTCACTTTGAATTCCTGCAAAACCCAACACCTTTTGCTCAAGTCATTTGTAACTTTGTTAGAATTTCCACTAATATGTTTAAGAACAAAGGTAAAATTCCTCATAAACTCCACCCATTTTTCATGCCTCTAATTTAATTTATCATGTTTGGTTATATACTATAAGGCATGGTTGTCCATGTATAAAACAAATTCCATTGGTATGAGGTAATGCCTCAATTTCATCAAAGCTCGGATTATGGCATAAAATTCTTTGTCATAGGAGGAATACCTTTGTTTTACTTGATTTAACTTCTCACTAAAATATGTGATAGGGATATCATCATTGCTTAGAAAATCCCAATGGTCATTCAACTTGCATGAAATGTGAATTGAAAACATTTATGAAAATCTGATAGAACCAAGATAAGCTCTTTGATTATCTTGTCTTTCAACAATCTAAATCTTGTTTCAGTTGTCACTGTCCATTTAAATAGTTATTGTTCCTTTTCTATGGTTTTAATTATTGGTGCACATATCTGGATGAATTTTTGATAAACTTATTTTTTCCTCATAGATATTGTTTGGAGGTGGTCATTCTTTGATAGCATTCACCATGTTTGGATCCATTTCTAATCCCCCTGGAGAGATTATGAAACCCAGGTAAACTAATTCAATTTTCATGAAGAATTTTTTATTTTTTATTTTTTATTTTGATTTTTGAATTTGGATTTTATTTATTTATTTATTTATTTTTATTTATTTATTTTATTTTTATTATTTATTTATTTTTATTTTTTATTTATATTTATTTATTTTATTTTTATTATTTATTTTATTTTATTTTTTTCAGATTTATTAAAAGTTTCCCCTGCTACAACTTTTTCAACACCAATTTTAAAAATATTAAGTGTTTTCCTATTGTTTTTTTTGTAAATGAGAATATCACCTAAATAAACAATTACAAAATTTCCAATAAATTCTTTTAGTACTTCCTTGATGAGCCTCATGAATGCACTCAGTGCATTTTTTAAGCCAAACAACATGGGAATCCATTCATACAAACCATCATGGTTTTAAAATTCATTTTCCACTCATCTCCCTCTGTTATGAAACCAACTCAAGAAAAGATAGAAAAGATAGATCAACGCCTTAGGATTCAGCCTCTTCGAGGGGGCAACCTCCTTTACATTACATAAATGAACAATTCTTGGATGATACAAATGAAAAGACCTCCTCTCTGTATATAAGAGTCTAAGGGGCATTATAACATAATCAGAGCCTACATAACAATAATAATGTAAGGGCACAATAATAACAATAGTGGGCTTCTATGGGGCACAATAGTAACAATATGGGCACTACATGGGTACATCAATATAATAAGGGGGTTGTACTAATAATAATAAGGGGTTACACTAGTAGTATAGGGGCCTAACATTCTCCCTCATAGAATAATTTGATATGAAAAGTCAATTATTCTTTAACAACAATCTCTCCTAGATCATATGCTCAATCCAAGGGCTCTTTATCTCCCATCACTAGGTTCTCACATGATTCATAGGTTACTCAAAATTATAGTTTTTTTTGTACATTTCCTTGAGATTCCCAAATTCCAAAGTATTCACTTTGAATTCCTGCAAAACCCAACAGCTTTTGCTCAAGTCATTTGCAACTTTGTTAGAATTTCCACTGATATGTTTAAGAACAAAGGTAAAATTCCTCATAAACTCCACCCATTTTTCATGCCTCTAATTTAATTTATCCTGTTTGGTTATATACTATAAGTCATGGTTGTCCATGTATAAAATAGCTTCCATTGGTATGAGGTAATGCCTCAATTTCATCAAAGCTTGGATTATGGCATAAAATTCTTTGTCATAAGAGGAATACCTTTGTTTTACTTTATTTAACTTCTCACTAAAATATGTGATAGGGGTATCATCATTGCTTAGAAAATCCCAATGGTCATTCAACTTGCATGAAATGTGACTTGAAAACATTTATGAAAATCTGATAGAACCAAGATAAGCTCTTTGATTATCTTGTCTTTCAACAATCTAAATCTTTTTTCAATTGTCACTGTCCATTTAAATAGTTTATTGTTTCCTTTTCTATGGTTTTAATTATTGGTGCACATATATGGATTAATTTTTGATAAACTTATTTTTTCCTCATAAAATATTTTTGGAGGTCGTCATTCTTTGATAAGCATTCACCATGTAGGTCCATTTTAATCCCCCTGGGAGAGATTAATAAACCCAAGTAAAACTATTTCAATTTCATGAAGATTTATTTATTTATTTTTTAATTTATTTATTTTTATTATATTATATATTATATATATATATTATATATATATATATATATATATATATATTATATATATATAATAATATATATATAAATATATATATATATTTTAATTAATTAATAATAATTTTTTTTTAATTATTTTATTTTTTATTTTTTATTTAATTTTTTTTTAATTTATTTATTTAATTTATTTATTTTTTAATTTTAATTTTAATTTTAATTTTTTAATTTTTAATTTTTTATTTATTTATTATTTTTTAATTTTATTTATTATTTTTATTAATATTATTAATTATTATTTTTTTTCAGAATTTATTAAAAGTTTCCCCTGCTACAACTTTTTCAACACCAATTTTAAAAATATTAAGTGTTTTCCTATTGTTTTTTTTGTAAATGAGAATATCACCTAAATAAACAATTACAAAATTTCCAATAAATTCTTTTAGTACTTCCTTGATGAGCCTCATGAATGCACTCAGTGCATTTTTTAAGCCAAACAACATGGGAATCCATTCATACAAACCATCATGGTTTTAAAATTCATTTTCCACTCATCTCCCTCTCTCTTCATAATTTGATGATATCCTCTTTTCGGATCTATCTTTGAAAACAATTGCACCACTTAAATATTCCAATAAATCATCCATGTGAGGTAAAGGGAATATGTACCTTATTGTGATCTTATTTATCACTCTGGAGTTGGTGCACATTCTCCTCCCCCATCCTTCTTCAAACTTAAAACTATAGGTATAGTGCATGGGCTTAAAATCTACTTTATTATTATTGTAAATATTCTCCTTGGGTGTCATCTTGTAGGCTGCTTTGTTTGGTAAGCTTGCTAGTGGGATCAAGTCTATGTTGTGTTTGATGCTTCTAACAAGGGGTAGTTGACTTGGTGACTCATCTACGACTATGTTAGCAAAACAATATAGTATACTATTTATTTCCTCACATAAATAATTTAAATGTTCTGGTAAAATTTACATAGGGTTTAGTAATCAAGGTGAAGTGTACTTCCTTTTTTCTGACCTCTTGTAGCAGCTCCTTTCAACTCATTGACAACATGGTAGGACTTTCTTCTTCTTTAGCCTGTCCATCTTGTAGGGGTGGCCATATATGCTTGTGACCATCCTTCTCAAAGTGTAACTGTTCTTTCTACCATCACAGTGAAATTTTCTATCAAATATTCATGGACTTCCCAGTAAAATATGGAAAACATCCATAGGCATGAAATTGCACAGTATTTCATCCTTGTATCTTCCCATTTGAAAATATACCTTATATTTCTCATGAATTGTGATTTGGTGGTTGTTTTGTAACCATAAAACTTTGTAAGGATGAGGATGTGATGTCTTCTTTAAGCTTAATTTCTCTATTATTTCATTGGAGACTAAGTTTATAGCTACTGCCATCAATTACGACTTTATAACACTTACCTTTGGAATTCGACATGGTCTTGAATAGACTTCTCCTTTGAGTTGGTTCTTTGAATTCCTTCTCTACTTTGACCAACATTGTCTTCATTCGCAAATACTCAACTGGTTTAGGAACTTATTCAATTGTGGTTGGATTCTCAGTCTCCTCCCTTGCCTCTACAACATCATTATTTATTTTTCCTGCTAGTGCATTCTCAAGACATTCCCAATACATATGTCCTATTTTCCCACACTAAAAACATCTAGGTTGGTTGTCCCTTATTTGATCTCTACCTATGGAAAATATTCTCCTTCCTCTTGAAACACCTCCTCTCTCTATTGACTATTAGAGCTTCCTCCTCCTTCACTTGTAATTTGGACTCTTCTTCTTCTACCCTATTGTTCTTTGCATCTCATAGGATTCCTTCCTTGATTTCTTTGACTTTGATTTTGAGCGACCTTCTCTTTAGATTTCAAAACAACTTGGTGAGCATCTCCAATGGTGTATAGATTCAAGAAACCAATCTCATATTGAATCTCATACCTTAGGCCATTGAGATATTTGGAAACCTTGTCAACATCATATTCAATATGTTTAGTGAGTCTAATATTCAACTTCTAAAACTCCTTTGTATATTCCTTCACTGCCATGGATTTATGTGTAAGGTTCTACAACTATATGAAAATATTTAATTGGTATTCCTTGTGTAAGAAATTGTTCTTGATTTTTCCCACCATTCTATACCAACACCTTATATTTGGCTTACCTTTTCTTTTATATCAACCTTCACTTCATCCCGCCATAGGGTTGCTTGTCCTTTCAATCTTGTAACAACAAATTTTACTTTCTTCTCCTCATCTACATCCTCATAATAAAAATATTTAACAATGTCATTTATAAATTAACTTCATACGCAAGTACTTCCATCTTTGGTTTGGCATCCAATTTGGATATCATCCTCAACATTATCTCCTTCATTGATTCTCTTCTTTCTTCTTCTTCTTCACTAGAAGACTCTTCCTTAATTTCACTAGCATCTCTAATGTTAGCTCATCGCTTATGGGCAATTTCCATGGCTTCCAACCTCTCTTGAATGTGCCTCATATCCTCCTCTAAGGCTACATTTGATATAATCATCCTTATGCCTGCAAGTCTCCTCCCACCTACTCCTTGAGCTACTCCTCTACACTATTCTACCACGTCTGAGATTTTTTTTTGCTTGGATTAGATACCACTCTAATGGATTTCATGTCCATGAACCCACCTCACTCGTGAGCAATACTCCTTGAATATATAAATGGAAAAATTAGTGCTATAAGTTGTAAACTCAACCATTGGAAACACTACAAATATTTGATGGCGAGCCACATTCACTTCTCCCTACTATTCGGGCATCCTCCATGACTTCGTTTATGCCAACAACCATGGCCCAACCATTGATTCCCACAACTATGGCCTCAATAACATAATGTGTGGCTACCTTGTTCTATGCAATACCCAAACTAGTGTGCCCTAACAACCAAGGTTGGACTACCTTGCGATGCTAAAAGACATGTGGACCTTCTCTACCTTTAACACTACTACAATATGTAGTGCCTCATGACCAAGAGATGGGACCTCAGGTCTTGGTCTCGAATACCCCCTCCATCATTCCACTTCAATGACAATTAGTTTCCTAATAGCCTGAGTGGTGATATGACAGAAGAAAATAATTTTCTTCTCCTATCAGGCCTGCCTATTAATGGGTCAACCTGTCAGACATTAGGCCACATTGGCGATGCTTCCTTCCATGTATCTAATCTCCTAGTCATCTAATGGTTGACGACCAAAACAATGATGGGAATTTTCTCATTAGTCAGGGCTAGTAAACTAATATATTGGCACAATGCTTCTCATAACACATTTCTCACAAATGACAAGGTCTTGGTTTCCCAACAAGCGATAGACAATAACGAAGACTTCATTGATGGGGATCATTATCATCTCTAGGAACAATCAATTCATGAGCACTAACACTTTATTTGGTTGGATATTCTCCTAAAACTCCTTCATTGAACTTGACCACTCCGAGCCCCAACAACCGCTAAGGAAAATACACAGTGATCTCCATTGTCATTTTGATGCTTTTCCAATCACCATGCCTTAACATTATGAACCTCTCTCCTTCTTCTTTGTACTAATGATACCAAGCGAACTTATGCATGATGGTTTGAATTCGCTCTATGGTTGAATCAAAAACCTCTAACACTTTTGAAAAGTGCACATAATGCAATGTTAAGCATTCACAAGAAAACAACTGATAAGCATGAGATTGATATGGAGGGATAGAGAAAGAAACACCGGTATTATTACTCCATGTATAGATTACATAGAAACCAAGTTATTCTATTAGTATATAGTCTGAGAAACAAAATAAAAGGCCCCTTCCTCCTAACCTGAGCCTTAAAAAATAGCTTAGGACATGAAAACAAGGTCATAACTAATAGACCTCTCATCACTCACATAGCTATTCTTATTCTAGAAGGTAAATGATATTGTATTAATCTTAATATTTAAGTGTGTCCCATGAGGAAAACTCAGCATAACCGCCCAACAATAGAGAATCTTCTAGATAATATCACAACTTATATGGATTACAAGAAAATAAATTTTCTCATACAAGAAATCAAAATTCTATATTAGGATGCTCATGCATACCCTGACCTAAAAAACATTGGTATGCATCGACCACTTCATGGTAGCATCCACATTGACATGATTTATCTTCATCTCTCCTCCACTAATCACATATCCTATGTACATCAAAGGCTCTTGTGTAAAATCACATTTCTTGATATTTTCTAGTAGCTAGTATTGCCTTTGACGTCTCTAGAGCCTGCATAAAATGTGGGATGTGTAGTTCCTAGGTAGCATTGTATACCAATATATCACCCAAGTATATAATAACAAATGAATATATAAAAGGGAACAATATATCATTCATTAATCACATGAACATACTTTGTGCATTACATAAGCCAAACAACATAAATAATCACTCATACAAACCTTTTCTAATTTTTAAGGAGGTCTTACACATATCTTCTTCTCAGACTTGAACCTAGTGATACCTTGACTTTAAGTCCAACTTGGTGAAATATTTTTCGTGTTGCAACTAGTCCAAAAAATAATCTATCCTTGGTATGGGGTACCTATTCTTGAGTTGATTTTTTTAACACCCTGTAATCAATAAACATCCCCCAAGTCCCATCCTTCTTTGGAAAAATGATGATGGGTGACCCACATGGTGAATTACTTGGTTGAATGACACCATATTCCATCAATTGTTGCAAAAACAAATTCACCATGTTTGCTTCCATAACAAACTACTTGTGCAACCCAATGTTTTGGAAATAGATATTCCAACAATAGTTGGATCTCATGTTCCACTTCCCTCTTAGGTGATATCCCTTTAGGATCCTATAACACAATCCTATATGCCTATAGAAACTCTTCCAGTTTGTTTATGTTCTTTAGTACACCCCTCCATGGATGAATTAACTCTCATTTTTTTATGTAACTAGATCATAAAACAAAAGAAAAAATAGATCAACGACTTGAAAATAAGCCTCTTTGAGGGGGCAACCCTCTTTTACATCACATAATTTAACAATTCTTGGATGATACAAATGACAAGACTTCCTTGGTATATATAGGAGTCTAAGGGGTCATAATATAATCAGAGCCTACATAACAATAGTAATGTAAGGCCACAATAATAACACTAGTAGGCTTCTATGGGGCACAACAATAACAATATGGGGGCTACATGGGAATAACAATAACAAAAACGGGGATACACTAACAATAAAAATAAGGGGCTACACTAGTATTATAGGGACCTAACATGTCCCTCTCCTTCAAAAAAAGTGTTGTCCTCAACACTTGGGTAGTTTAGATGCTTCTGTATCAAATTCTCATCCTACCATGTGGAATCTTTAGTGGGTAAGTTCTTCCACTTAATGAGATCACTCTGAAATTGATCAATTCTGTAGTTTTCAATTTCTTGTTTCTTTCACTGCTTTAGTATCCAATATTATTTTTCCTTCTTCATCAAGTTCTGGCAATATTGTTTGAACTGTGATCTTGCCACTCATAACCTTCTTTAAGCATGAAACTTGGAAAATTGGGTGTGCTCGAGAAGATGCATGCATCTCCAATTTGTATTCCATACTACCAATATTTCTCAACATCTTGTAAGGACCATAATACTTGGGTTATAATTTATTATCCTTCTTAGCTTTCTTGAGGGACATTTTTTTGTATGGCTATAGCCATAAAAATACCTAGTTTCCTACGTCAAAACATCTTTCACTGTGATGTTGATATGCTTGTTGTTTCATTTGACTTTGTGCCAGAGTGAGGTTATCATTTAAGAGTTGGAGAACTTATTGTTGATGCTTGATGTGATCTTCCACTGCTTGAACCTAAGAATTTTCTCTTAGATATGATGTGATGGACAAATGATGATATCCATAAAGTGCCATAAATGGGGTCAGTTTTTCTTCAACATGGAAGGAAGTGTTATACCACCATTTAGCCAGAGGTAACCAATTGACCCATTGTTTTTGTTTACCAGATATAAAGAAACAAAGATATCCTTCCAAACATTTGTTCAATATCTAAGTTCTCTCATCATTTTGAGGATGATAAGACGATTTATGAGCTAATTGAGTACCAAGACAAGAAACTAGTTATGTCCAAAAAAATTCAGTGAAAATGGGATCTTTGTCACTTGCAATAATCTTTGGATTTCCATCTAACTTTTGAAATGTTTCCTTAAATGCAGTACAAATTGTATTATATTTAAAAGGATGAGATATTACACAAAATTGTGCATACTTAGTAATTCTATCAACTGCCACCATAATGACACTCTTTCCTTCGGACTTTGGTAAACCTATGATAAAATCCATTGAGGCCTCCTCCCAATGCTGACTTGGAATGACTAAAGGTCGTAACAAACTTGTGGTCTTAATTGTCTCAGCTTTATTTTTTTGGAAACTAAACATTTTCCACAAATTTTTGAATATTAGATTTAAGGCCATCCAAAAAAAAATCTTTCTTGATCCTGTGGTAAGTTTTTAAAAAATCCCGAGTGCCCTCCTAAGGGGGAGGTGTGCAATTCCAAAAGAATATTTGATTTGAGTTGGGAATTCTTACACACACACACACACACACATATGTAAGTGTGTGTGTGTGTGTGTAATATTTATACTATAATGAATTATTTTTCCATATAGATATATCAAATGTACTGGGATCTTGATGCAAATTTTGAATGAGTGTCCACACCTCTTTGTCATTCTTCCATTCATCCCTTTATTTATTTATCTGATCTACATTTAAATGGGAACACAACAAATTACAGATATAACCATAAATGCAAAGATGCATTAGAAATAACACTTCATTTCATTACTATCAAATACTAAAATATGCTTACAAACAAAATGGAAATAAGACTAGCTCGGGCGATGGTAGCTTATCTCTCAGAAGTGATGTGGCGACTACATGCCTATGAATTGTGTTAAAATGAGGCTCAAAGGCCTATCTATTATTGATAAATAGTGGAAAGCCATAAAAATCCAAAACCTAACCCTAGGAGATGAAGCACCAAAACTATGGGCCTCGTTTGGGTAAAGTGGTACATCAACTTCCTGAGGTCATAACTTTGGCATATGATCTCCATTTGACATGCACAATACCTTGTTAGAAAGATCTGTATGAGGAATACAACTTTTGAATGACCAACATAGGTTGAAGACCCATGTTGGTCCCTTTTTTCCCAAAAAAAACGTTGTTTAGGGCCTCAAAACGGCTCCGAAAGTTCAGGACCTGAAAAACAACCAAAAATACTAAATTTTGCTACAAATAAGGAAACTGGAAAACTGAAAGAAACAATGGTGGGGGTCCAAGTGGAATAGGAGGGCGGCCACCAATATCCACTTGGATCATTCCTCCCCCCTTAGGAAGAAGTGGTCCCCATTGCATTGAGTTCCTCCATGAGATGAGGAAACTTGTGCTGAACTTGGTCCTTGGTGAGCCACTTGCCCTGGTGAAGGAATTGGCCTGCTTTGACAACTCGATGCGATTGGATATTCTGTTGCCGAGTGTTCTTGATCTATGTGTCCATGATCTGATCAGTTGCAGCTTGTTCCATGCAATCTGGATTTAATTTTGTGGGTGTGAGTTGTTCTGCAATGTCGGATGTGTCTAGCAATGGTGGGAAGTATGGTCGAAGGCGGTCCACATTGAATATTAGATGCAGGCCAAGGAATGGGGGAATGCTAAGCTCAAATCATTGTCTCCCACAGCCTTAGTAATGGTGTAAGGACCATATCGAAGTGGTCTCAGTTTCCGATAGGCTCCAGTAAGGTGTTCCTTTTGTAAATGCAACCAGACTTTGTCACCCACCTGAAACTTGTGTGGCACCTGATGTTGATCATGTCGCTACT
>APFE031234710.1:0-28686 GCA_000404065.3 Pinus taeda
TGTCCAGATTATACGGAGCTCAATAAGCTCACTATTAAAGATAAATTTCCCATTCCTATCATTGATGAATTATTGGACGAATTGCATGGATCAATTTACTTCACCAAGTTGGATCTTCATTCAGGATATCATCAAATCAAAATGAAGACTGAAGACATTCTAAAAACAACATTTAGAACTCATGAGGGTCACTATGAGTTTTTGGTCATGCCTTTTGTCCTTACCACTGCACCTTCTACATTTCAAGGTTTGATGAATTCCATTTTCAAACCCTTCCTTAGAAAATTTTTGTTAGTATTTTTTGATGATATAATAATCTACAGCAAGTCTTGGAAGGATCATGTTGAACACATTGACAGGGTGCTATAACTATTGGAGGAGAAACAATTATATGCAAAAAGATCCAAATGTTTCTTTGGAGTACAAGAGGTGGAATATCTGGGTCATATTGTATCTCATGAAGGAGTCAAGGTGGACCCTAGCAAAATTAAAGCCATTAAGAAATGGGAAATCCCCACTTCCATAAAGCATTTGCGAGGATTTCTCAGGTTGACAGGGTGTTATCGCAAGTTTGTTAAGAATTATGGGAAAATAGCAGCACCTCTAACAACATTGTTGAAGAAAGATGCATTTTCATGGACTCCAGAGCATCAAAGGCCTTCGAATATCTTAAAGAGGAAATGTGCCAAGCACCGGTCTTAACTACACCAGACTTCACAAAAACCTTTATTGTGGAATGTGATGCTTCCGGAAATGGAATTGGTGTTGTTTTAATGCAAGATGAAAGACCCATTGCTTTCAAAAGTCATCCAATCAAGGGAAAGTATTTATACAAAGCTATTTATGAGAAGGAAATGTTGACAATACTACATGCACTTAAGAAATGGCGACCCTACCTAATGGGAAGACACTTCAAGGTAAAAACAAATCATGATAGCCTTAAATGCATTTTAGAACAAAGATTATCCTCTGAAGAACAACAAAAATGGGTCACAAAGATGTTGGGTCATGACTTTGAAATCATATACAAAAAAGGGAAGCAAAATGTTGTGGCAGATGCTCTCTCAAGAAAGGATGAGGATGTGGAGGCATTGTTGTGCACCATTTCTATTATCCAACCAGATTGGATAAATGAAGCAAGGGAGGAATGGAAGAATGAAAAAGTGTGGGAACTTATTCAAAAGTTACAACAAGATTCCAGTACATCTGAACATTTAGTTGGAAAAATGATTCGTTATGGTACAAAGGTCGCTTATACCTCTGTAAGAATTCCCAAATCAAACAAAAGATTCTTCTGGAATTGCACACTTCTCCCTTAGGAGGGCACTCAAGATTTTTAAAAACTTACCACAAGGTTAAGAAGGATTTTTTTTGGGATGGCCTTAAATCGGATATTCAAAATTTTATGACAGAATGTTTGGTATGCCAACAAAATAAAGCTGGAACAATTAAGACACCAGGTCTATTACAACCTTTATCCATTCCAAGACAACGTTTAAAGGAGGTTTCAATGGATTTTATCACAGGTTTACCTAAGTCTGAGGGAAAGAGTGTCATCATGGTGGTAGTTGACAAACTTATCAAGTATGCACACTTTTGTGCATTATCACATCCATTTAAGCAAGAACATTTTCTACGGCATTTATGGAAACAATTCAAAAGCTACATGGAAACCCAAAGATTATTGTAAGTGACAGAGATCCCATTTTTATAGGAAATTTTTGGACAAAATTATTTTATTGTCATGGTACTCAGTTAGCTCATAGCTCATCTTATCATCCTCAATCTGATGGGCAAACGGAGATTGTAAACAAATGTTTGGAAGGATATCTTCGTTGCTTTGTATCTAATAAATAGACACAATGGGTCAAATGGTTGCCTCTGGTTGAATGGTGGTATAACACTTCCTTCCACACTCCAACAAAAATGACCCCATTTATGGCACTTTATGGATATTAGCCACCATCCATCACATCATATTTAAGAGAAAATTCTAAGGTTCAAGCAGTGGAACATCACATCGAGCATCAACAAGTTCTCCAAATCTTAAAGGCTAACCTCGTGTTGGTGCAAAATAGAATGAAACAACATGAAAATCAATATCGCAGTGAAATAAGTTTTGATGTAGGTGATTGGGTATTCCTACGGCTACAACCATATAAACAAATGTCCCTCAAGCAAGCTAATAAGGATAACAAATTGTCTCCAAAGTATCATGGTTTGTACAAGGTGTTGCAAAAGATTGGTACTATGGCATACAAATTGGAGCTTCCTGCAGCTTCTTGAGTGCACCCAGTTTTCCATGTTTCATGTTTAAACAAGGTTATAGGCGAAAAGTTCCCAGTTCAAACAATATTGCCAAAACTTGATGAGGAAGGAAAAATTATATTGGAGCCAGAAACAGTCATAGAAACAAGGACTCGACAACTACGAAATCAATCCATTTCAGAGTATCTGATCAAGTGGAAGAACTTATCTGCTGAAGATTCCACATGGGAGGATGAGAATTTTATACAAAAGCATGCAAAGCTACTCAAGCATTGAGGACAACATTTTTTTGAAGGAGAGGGGCACGTTAGGTCCCTATAATACTAGTGATTCCCCCATTAATATTGTAGTTGTATCCCTTATTAATATTGTTGTGCCCCTATTGTCCCAAATTGTTATTATTGTGTCCATTAGAATCCTCTATTGTTATTTTTGTGCTTTATTTATTATTTGTATGGTTCGACTTTTATATGGTGACCCCTTAGACTCCGCCTATATATTAAAGAGAGGTATATTTCACTAGAAGTCATGCCGAAGATTCATTTATGTAATGTAAAGGAAGTTTCCCCCTCGAAGAGGCTGAATTCTAAGGCATTGATCTATCTTTTCTATCTTTTTGTAAGTTAGTTTCATAACATCCCTTACATGATATGGGTTAACCACCTTATTTATTACTATGGCCCATCCCATTATTACATTATTCCCTTGGGAACCTCCCTCTGTGCCCCTTATTATCCCCCTAGGTATACTACACATTTTCCATAATTTCCATTGATTAACCCATTCATAGAGACATTTAGCTCGCTTACATACTGATTTGTCATTTTTCTTTTCGTTCGCTTGTTTACCCTCTTGTCATTTTCCTTTCCATTAAATAAATCATGCTTGATGCAAATTTTACATCCATAGTCCTTCCAAAATCATTATTTCATACTCGTGTTAGATGATGGGAGATTCATTAATGCCTCCCTTCTAACAAGTCTTGGCCTATTGACATCATCACATTATCTAGGTTCAGGGCTAAAGTCCTTATTAGTACCTTGAGGCTTGTATGCATCAATGACAAGTTCTCTCGCTAAAAATCATGGGAATACATCAATATCCCTTAATCATTGGATCTTGCAAGTGGCTCGACATCAGCTCATTTATTCACACTTTGCAAGATGTACTTAGGTACCTTGGTACTCGTTGACATTAATGGCAAGTTTATCTCGCATTGGTTAACAACATTCATCAATGGCTAGTAATCCAATGACTTCTCTTCATGCTCAACAACAACACATTTATTTGCATGACTAGAATTGTACCATCATGTTTTGTAACAGGTGAAGACTATATCATTTCAGCATTTTGTATCAGATACAACAGATTTAGCAACAGAAATAAAGAATCCACTTTCACCACCTCATCCACCATTTATGCAACCAAGAAGCTGAAGATAATTCTACATTCTATTCCATGATCCATCAACAGCTACAACTTCTCTACATATGCACAATTTTTCCTCTTCCTAGGTAAGTAAAGGTATGTTATTTTCTAGCTTTTAATCATAGAATTCCTTGAATACTGAAATTATAATTTTTGGAAAATATTTCACCATATTTCCTTTCTCATTTGAAAAAAACCATAAACACCTTTAGTTAGGGGGGAAGGGACATCCATTTATTATCACATCCTTATCACTTCATTCCATTTCATACTAACATTCTTGTCCTAATCAATTATGATTGCATTATGGTTCAGAAAGTTATGTGATTTGCAAATAAATTTCTAATGATGAGCATATTATATGGATGATTTAAAGATGCATTCTTAAATATGGTCAATGAATCTTGTTGCAACAAAAAGAAATAAGGTATTGATACACAAGAACCAATACCAATTAAGATTTGGTTGTCACACAAGAACCAACCAAACATGTTGTAATTCAATGTATGACAATGAATACTTTGCAAAATGAAATGAAATTATAAAATTCACAAAGTTTAAGTACAATTGATATAAGCCAAGTTCATTCAAAAGAAATCATGATTAAGAAATGCAGTAGATTGCATGAGGACATGCAGTAACATCAGTTGGGGGGTATATAGAGTCTCCAAAATGTATTCAAAATATCCTCCACTTTCACCTTTATCACCACCATTTCATTCACATGTCGCAACTTCATGATCATATAACATTTCATTAGCCTCCATTTTCATAATTATATGGGTTACCTTTGTGTTTTCCAAAAGCTAATGATTTCTAGTATTTTAAGTGAATTTATGGTTAAAAGTTAGAAAAATGACATATACTTACTAATTTTTAAAAGTGGCTTGAGTTTCATGACATGTGAAGGTTATTTGGAAGCTTCCAAGGCACCCTTATGTGGCCTCCAATGCTCTAATTCGAATTCCCTTCAAGATATGGAAGAAGATTTGGATAAAGGTCAAAGAGGATATGTGTCTCATCATTACCTATTTGAGTTGTAACTATATGAGATTTTCTAGGGATCTAAGGAGAGAATAGTGGACCTCCATTAATGAGGTAGCTTCTTATGTTTTTGTATAAATAGAAGAGCCTTCTCTTTTCAAAAGCATGTGTAAAGTTGGAGATACTCGGGTGGAAAGTTAAGGATAATTATGTTTTGAATGGGATTTTGATTTAGCACCATGTTCATGAGTGATGTTCACCTTGATTGGTAATGCTTGCACTGGGAGCCTCTCAAATTTCCATATCTCGTAATTTTGGATTGGCCACCTACAATGTGTGAGATTTATTGTTTTTTATAGATTAATATTTGTTGCTTTCATAGATTAAAATTCATTGCTCTTATATATTTTCCTGTGTGAGAGGTTAAGAGTGATTATTTTTATTTACTTTCATATCTATAGGTTAAGAGCGATTGTTTTTATTTGCTTTCCTATCTAGAGGTTAAGAGCGATAGCTTTTATTTTCTTTCATATATTTTCTTGTGTGATAGGTTAAGAATGATTATTTTTACTTTCATTTCATGTCAAGTGGTTTTGATTATTCATTACATAGGATCCTGATTTGATAATGCACACATGATCCCTTAGAGTAGATTTCATTTCATGCAATTTCAATTCCTGCAAGTGTGATCGATTAAGGTTTCAATTCCATGCAATGTACTATAATTTTACTATAATTTCTTTTGAATAGAGTGTTGAATTAGAATAGGTGAATTTGGTTTATCGTTATTTGGTTTCATAATTAGATTGGTCTAAATTGGAAGTTAATTTCTAGCATATAAAGTGCACGCACGCTTCGCAAGTCTTACGAAACCCCCGGGTTGACAATCAAAAGGTAGGTAATTAATTTTTGTCAACAATTGTTGCTTTGAAGGAGCAAAAGAAGAGGTCGTAGATTTGCATTTCTTGCATAATGTGTTTTTCCATTTAATGGTTGTATTTGTGACAAGATGTCACGGGATTTTGGAAGGTCCATTATTGAGCAAGATGATCATGCTTAGCCTTCATTCTGAAATCATAACATGAACAACATGTTGAACTCGAGGATGATAGAGACAAAAAGAGAAAGTGGATGAGAAGCCAAAAATTTGCAGCCATTTTAGACTGTTGTATGTGTTGATGCCAAGATTCTTAGTGGGAGGGCTATCAAATTGTATCAGTTTTCCAAACACTGAGGGATCAATGTGGTACAACAAAGGTATACTACAGCCAAAAAGTGTCCAAAAAGTGTTGGATTGGGTTAGAAACAAAATGAGAAGAATGGTTGAGGGACATAGCCATATGCAATGCAAGGCATGTTAGTGTACCCAAGTGGTTTTCATGGAGACTTTTCAAGTATAATCAGTTGATAGAACTTGAGAAGGAAAATATTTTTCAGCTCTCATCAGATAACCATATTTTTTGGGTCCAAAAGCCCATCAATGGGAAGGAATCATTGAAATCTGGATTAGGGGCAAAAATTAGCTCAAAAATAAAAGTGCTCAGAATCATGCAAAACCTGAATGACCAAGTCGATCTCGTCAAAAAAATCCCAACGCAACTCATTTCGTTCAAAACGGAGTTCGTATGAGGAAGTTAGAGACCATTGACCATTTCACCAAATAGCAAAAAATTTGCAGGTATTTCCCAGTCAGCGGTCCATACTGCTAACGTGGCAGGTCGCATGTGTGAGTCTACATCTAATGTGGTATTGTCAAGTGTCATGATTTGATTGGCTAGCAGGTTTGTAATGTGGCACATTTTTAGTCGTTAATGGAGGACCAATGAGGAGGGGACAAGTGGCAAGCCCAGAGGCTACCACGTGTCCCTCCCCAAAGGACCAATTATGGCATTTATCAAAATTTTATGGAGGCACTAGGGTTCAGCCCCACAACCTCCCCCCCACAGTGCCCGAGTGTTACCATCTCCTATATACATTGTTTCTTATCCCTATATTTCTCCATATATATTTAAAGTGTAATGGGTTAAGGATTGGTGGTTAGGAGGGCCAACCCTCCATCACCAACCCACGCGGTCACGGTTAATGTAACCTTTGGCGCCAACAAAACCGTAATCGCAAAAATATAAACCCCTTGCATGTGACTGCTCCATTGCGAAATAGCTAGCTCAACAGTTATTAAACCGCGCAGGTTATGCAGTAGCCACGTCCATGTGACCACTCCACTAAGATCGCCAACAGTTAATGTTAACATTTTTACAAATTGTGCGAGTTTTGTGTTAAGCACGATTAATGCTAATTAACCCAGTTTAAAATTAATTAAATTGTAGTTTAAATTCGGTAGAACTTTTGGTGGACTTCGGTATTTTCAGAACTGCCCTAGATTTAGTGGCCCTAACTAGATTTCTTCCAGATTTAGAGGAGCTTTTTTAGGGAAATTCAATTTCTCTCATAACTGGAGCATTTTTCGACCAAATTGAGATCATAAAAAGGTGTTCCTAGATGATTTTTACATTATGAACACAATGGAATGGGTTTTAGGAGAAATGGGGAACTTCTATATGTGATTTTTCCACATTGAATTTTTAGGATGCCTAGGGCCACCAGGGAGGAGGTCAAGCCCATAACAGTTGTAGTCCATTTGTAGAGATTGAAGAGTCATCTTAGGGGTTTTGGGATGCTTTGAGTTGATTGAAGCAGGTTTCAGGAGCTGTAGAGCATTGTCAACTGTAATGTTTTTTCAATTTTGAGCAAATTCAGAGTCCCGAGCCATGGAAGCTAGACCAAGGAGATGTAGCCTAGGAGGGGTGAACTCCTTCATCAAAGCACTGTGTTAAAGTGTTCAATTGATGGTTTGTTGTACTTTTTATTCCTGTTGTTCAACATTGCTCTTTTAATCTATTTTTCTCATGAATTTCACATTAAACTTGATGTAATTTACCTATTTCAAACACCAAACAACCTAAGGAAACCTATGCATGTGACGCAATGAACAAGCATGTGTTTATAAATCTGTAATTGAAATTAGCACAGAAAAACTAACATTCAGCTACATATCAATCATGCTCTTGGAATATAGATTTGATTATGTCTATGTCCATAACTCTAATTTAGGTACTGCAATATTGCAATGGGAACTTAGTAATGAGCATATTCAAGTGCTTTTTAACTGGAAAGATAAGCCCATAAAGATTAAGGTGTGTGGCCAAAAAATAAGAGGAATGACTAGCATTAGATGTATCATATGGGTCACATGAATAGTATCATTCTTAACAACATTGTAAGGAACAGTTAATTTGGGATCAAAATTGGCTAGAAAATCATCCATGCTTTGCTCTTCAAATAGAATAAGACCAAAAAAACGTGTTTTATGTATACGCTGAACACAATGTCAATAATGAGTTGATTTTCTAAAGGGTCCTCAAGTTCATTGTATATGAAATGAACATTATGATTATAGATGTAAGGCATCAAAATAATTGGGACCACAGTGAAAATCTTTAAGAACAAAGTTTGATCAACAAAATATGGTAACAATCTTGGTGTTTGGATGGTGCCACTAAACAAATTTACAACTATGATACCCATAGTGATAACAACACATACAATAAGATGTGAAACCAATAATGCAAAAGTGAATTTCAAATAGTCCACTCTCTTGAAAAACAATAATGGAGCCAAATTAAGGATTGTAGTGAGAATTAGGATTAGAATACATCCATTCCACCAATTAAATCAAAACCATTCTTTAAGTATACTTCTATGATGCATGATATTTGATGATGTTATAGATAGCACATTACATATGATAACCATATAGATAATAAGAATGCCCAAATTGTTAATAAAAACATAGATAAAGAGCATCATATGTTAAACATGAAGTGAATGTAAATGGAAGCATTTGTCAAGAAACCAATGAAGGTAATGAACAAACTCTCGAGGACTAATCCCAAGAACTTCATAATGGTGGGAGAGACATAATCATTGCTCCCATGGTAGTAGTAGATAAAATGAACATTTCACTGGAGAATGGGTTGCCATTGAATCCTTCAAGCACATTGTCTTTTTTATCTTAGTGCTTATGAGATAGGCGTGGCCACAATATTCATTGTTTGGACAAAATTAGGTGCCAACAAAGTTATGAGAACCAAGATTTTTGAGATGGAGAGGAAAACCTTGCAAATCGATTAGAGGGAAGAACTTGAGATACATGAATAAATTTTCACATAGGAATTTTCTCAAACATATGGCATGCGACTTCTATTGGCACACTCAACACTTTTGATAGTGCATTTAATATATAGAGAAGGGTGATAATCACTGTGAAAGTACAAATGCACAGACATATACCCTAGAATTGATGCACAAACAAAGAAATGGTTGTAGGAGAAGAAATAGGGGGGAGGGTTTACCAAGCAAACACACAGAGAATCTTATCAAAGGATAGAAAAATGGCTCAAGGACAACAAATACTAATCATGGAGTTAACATGGCTATGATACCACTATTAGGACACACATGAATAAAGATAACTGTGATAATCCTGGCATGCATTTCATTAATATGAAACATATATAAGTACATGAATGGCCTTTAAGAGATCTCTTTGACCTTAATGACTATTCATATTCAATTGTGACTCTTCATATTTATTTTGAAGTAAATAGTAAAAAATACCATAACCCTAACATAGTAAGTTTCAAACAATTATCTTTACATTAAAATTGATTTCTCATCTCTACCATTTCCATTTTATTTAAATGTCTCCATTGGTACTCAATTACTTTTATTTAAAATAATTAAGAAACTAGCTAAATTAAAGAATAACCAACCAATGTTTCAAATGCATTTATAAGTTGTCAAATCCTACATTTCACACTACTCCAATTCCCCATGAAATTTTAATATACAATGGTTTTGATCTCTCCACCTTATAATGACATATTGTCTGAACCTTTAGGGACATTTGCTATTATTACATTTTGTTGTATTGATAAACAAAGAGTGCTTTTACAATTAGAGGTGAAAGGAACACATCACATATGTTTCATCATGTTATGTGTTTTGCACCATATTATGCGTGATTCTTATAAAATTAAATAGATAAAATCATTACTTGAGTTATGGTCCAACAAACAACATACATTTTGCACATTTAGGGACAATTGCTAAATTACACTTTATTGCATTAATAAACACAAGGTGAATTTACAATTTGAGGTGAAAGGAAAATGCCATGTGTTACACCATATCATATATGTTGTGCTTATAAAAATATGTTATCTATGTGATGCGTATCATAGGGAAAACCAGTGAGAAATTTATCTCATTTTGAGAATGGTACCTACGGTAAATTGGATTACGTAGAAGGCTGAAACTTTTTAAAAAGTATACTCATAAATAGTTCAACATGTCACTTGCAAAAATAGAACTTGAGTATGGAATGTAGGAAAAGGAATATCTCAATTAATGTGGAATGGAATGAGACAGATACGTAGTGGGACAGAGCGATGATATATATAGGAAGTTCAGAAGCCTCTGATTATGTTGAATGGGATTTTCAGACTTGTATTATGCAAGTTCGCGTTCGAATTCGAAGTTGTATCTCTATGATGGAGGATTTCTTGAGCGGTAAGGTGAAGGACTTTGGTTCATCTCTTTCTAGAATGGCATATTTATTAGAGTTCATATCATTAATATCTCGATATGTAGAATTATTCTCGGAAGGAGCATGATGGGTCCATCCCACCCTTGTCACACTACCCAATGTTAATAATACGATAATGAATGAAGTTAATGATGGCAACTAGATTACATATAATGTTGGTTCATTTTACAGTTGATTGTAATGATTTTAAAGTGGATTTTGGGTCCGCACTTATGATTGGTACTTGCGCTAACAATTGATGGACAAGTGTCCACCCCTTAGGATTGTCAACCCTGCCTTGGTATGAGGGTCTCAAACCCTATCTTCGGTCATTTTGCATGCGCACTGTTTGAGTTTTGAGAACTCTGTGTTATGGTTACTCTACGGTTATCTCTGTGTAAATTTATGTCGTTACTGTGCTCTAAATCGGCTCCTAACCTAGGAAAAGTCGTCGGTTCCTCCATTTGGTATGAACCCTTGTTTTGAACCTGGTTATTCCATTGATGTTGCTCTGTCTGCACTTAATCTTTCAGTCTGTTTATGAATGTTTAGTTTTTTGGTTAGACTCTGATATTTCTCTGTGTACAATGTCAATGTTGGTTATTTGCTGGGCTGTGCAACTCCTTCTGGTCTTGAATCCTTCTATACGATTGTTGTTGAGTCTCTGGTTATATTTCTCGGTTTTGAACAGGATGTGGTCGCAGGGTCTCAGCTTCAGCTTCTTCAACAATGCAAAGGTAAGTTTTCTTGTTCTATGCTATCAGTCATTTCCTCTTTTCACTCAATTAAGCTAACTCACTTGCTCCTTCATGAGAAGAGTGACCCTAGGTGACTGCGATGACTACGACCTATCTCTGCAAGGTAAAATCGGACCCTGGTTTCGTTCTTTCCTCTGGTCTTTACTTACTCTGCCACATAAGACTTATGAACTTTGGTTAATTTTTGTCGTTGCAGGTGTAATGTCTTGGAGGGTTTCGGACTTCGGCTCTTCGAGGCTCCAGCTAGACCTGGGTAGGGTCGTTCCCTGTTTTCTTTGTCACTTGTATTCTGTTGTCGTAGGCTAGGGTTAATGTAATTTTTGTTTCAATGATTTTGGAGTCGTCGATTGTATGTAGTCGTAGGCCGTTGGCTTGCACGGTTTCTCCGGTGGGTAGTTGTTGTAGGGTTTGCCTTGCGGGTAAGGTTTCTAGGCCCGCATACCATGATACCATCGAAATTTATAAAGTGTTATTATGTTATTATATTATTATATGGACTGTATGTATATTTGAACGAGGTTTTGGAACTGTATATGTTCGAACAGAGATTTCTCGTGCTTATTTTATAAATGAAACAAGTGGGTTTACTCTTCAGTCATACCTGTATAATTTTCCTAGTTTGTTGTTCGGAAATGCTTGTGCCTTATTTGTATTTTGATGCTCGAATTATACAAACTCATCTAGGACCCTTCTGCGCTTGTATATTTGTTAGGTTCAGGGATTGTATGCCCTTATTTCTATAACATGTTATTGAGTTACGTCTACAAATTCGTTTAGGTTCATAGGCCTGCTTGAATCAATGCAATTCGAAACACATATGTGTGTACACACTTGTAGAACAAAACAGAGATTAGACTTTTACTGTTTCTGGAAATTGAACAGAATGAAAGATAGATATACAGTTACAGGATGTTGGAAAAATGTATGTGTGCTCAGAGATATTTTATTAGCTTTTTCACTCTCTCTTTCCAAAATTTGAACCTCTTACAATTGTGTTCTATTCTTTTTTAAAATGATTGTATGGAACTGTTTTCTTCCAACTGTTGTTGGTTACATTCTGTTGGTTACGCATTTTTTAGTTCCAAGAACTATTATTGTCCATGTTATTGACAGGAAAATAAAACTAATTACTGGTAACAATTTACCTAATTAATCCTCTAGCCTCCTACATATTGTTCTTTATTAAATTAAAACAACATAAACAAAAACAACTACATTGTTCACTCAACAAATTCCTCTTCAGTCCTCTTCAGAGACCAAAAAACCTTTCCTTTCGTCATGATGACCCGTCAGCTAGATGCTCCTGCATCAGGCTCCTGGGGTAAGAAAAAGTCATGGCTCCTTTCCATGAGCTCCCCCATAGAATAACCCACCTTCTGTATCTGTTCCGCGTCAAGCCACGAATTGTCCTAGATTGGACAGTTCTTCCACTTGACAAGGTATCGCAGATACGCTTTCATGCGAGTCCTCTTGGCTACCTGTGTGTCGAGAATCTCCTTGATCTCATGGGTTTGAGCCGAAGGCATGTGCCTCATCTAAGAACTGTCTCCAACTTGGGTGTCCAGTTCTGGCAGCACCACACTGTCTTCCTCTGGGTTGGCAGTATATGGGAACAGGTCTACCACGTTGAAAATAGGTGATATGCCTATAACTAGTGGCAATTGTATCTCATAAGCATTGGTTGAGAATTTACGCAAAATATTGCAGGGACCAATATTCTTGAATTTTAGCTTATTATACGCACCCTTAGGAAACCGTTCTTTGCGTAAGTGTGAAATGACTTCATCACCTACATTGAATTGGACTTCTCGCCGCTTTAGATCTACCTATTGTTTATATTTATGAACATTGTCCTACAACTTTAATTTCACCTATTCATGTAGTTCACTCATCGCTTTAGTAAAATCTTCCCCATCAGCACTTCTCTTCTCCAACTTTCCCAGATCCCGCAACTCATGTATTCTGCAAGGATGCATGTTGTACAGGATCTGAAATAGACTGTGTCCAGTGCTGCGGTTCGGTGAATCGTTATAAGTGAATTCTGCCTGAGCGAGCGCACGATCCCATAACCGTGAATTTTCCCTAGTCAAGCTCCCTATCAAGTTTCCCAAACTCTTGTTCACCACTTCCGTTTTCCCATCGGTCTGTGGATGATATGCAGAGTTGAAGTTCAACTATGTGTCCAAATTCTTCCACAGGGTGCACCAAAAGTGTCCTGTGAATTTTACGTCCCTGTCAGAAAGAATAGATCTGGGTAGGCTGTGTAATCTAACAATCTCTGTGAAAAACAGCTGAGCTATGTGAGTGGCATCACTAGTTTTTCGACAAGGGATGAAAAGTGCCATTTTCAAAAACCTCTCTACCACCACCATCATTGAGTCATAACCTCGCTATGTTCTAGACATTCCTAAGACAAAGTCAATGCTGACTGAGTCCCATGGTCTACTTGGAACAAGGAGTGGTGTGTAAAGTCCGGTGTTTTGACTATGTCCCTTCGCCAATTGGCAGACTTTACATCTATTCACATATCGTTGTACATCCCTTCGCATTCTTGGCCAGTAATAGAAGTGTCTGAGCTGCTCCAAAGTTTTTTCTATGCTGAAATGTTCGGCTAGACCCCCGCTATGCTTCTCCCATATAATATTTTCTCTCATCAAACAATCAAGAATACATAATTGTCCCCCTCTAAACAGTAGTTCCTCCTGCAATTTGTAGTCCAACCATGGACTTTTGTTCCTTAGCACGGGATTTTGACAGGCCTCATAGGCCTCTTTGAAATCCGTGTTATTCTGGTACAAATATTTCAAATACTCGAAACCCAACACCTCTATTGTACTTTCCTGTAAGAGCAAGGCTCTTATGATCAATGCATCTACCACCTTGTTGGCTTGTCCATTGATGTGCTTCAACACAAAGGTGAAGCTCTGCAAATACTCCACACATTTGGCATGCTTGTAGTTCAATTTATGCTATTGCATTACATATTGCAGCGCTGAATTATCAGAATATAACACAAATTCACTCCCCAACAAGTAGTGTCTCCAATGCTTTAAAGCTTGGACAACAGCATAAAATTCCTTGCCATATGAGGAATACTTCTGTTTGCTTTTGTTCAATTTATTGCTAAAAAATGCAACAAGTTTGTCTTCTTGGCTGAGTACAGACAATAGCTGTACCACTTGCATCACATCGAACCTGGAAAAGCTTATTAAAATCTGGTAACCTTAGAATTGGCCTTTCTGTAATTTTCCTTTTTAGGAGCTGAAAACTATCCTCCGCTGCCTTGGTCCAACAAAAAGGTTGACTGGCCTTTTTGATAGTGTCCAGCATAGGCGCGTAGATTTCACTAAAGTTTCTTACAAATTTGCAATAGAAACTCGCCAACCCATGAAAACTACGTACCTCGAATAAGCTTCTCCAAGATGTCCAGTTAATGATGGTTGCAATCTTTTATGGATCCATCTTCAATTCGTTTTATGCAATTACAAGGCCCAAATAAACCAATTCTCTTTGTAGGAAAGTACATTTCTTCAACTTTATCAATAGTTTATTCTCCTGCAATTTCTACAGATCTCTTTGAACATGTTGAAGGTGCTCCTCTTTAGTCCTGCTGAAAATCATGTCATCAAGGTACACTATCAAAAATTTGTTGATGAAATCTTTCAGAATTTTGTTCATCAACCTCATAAAAGTACTAGGGCATTACTCAAACCGAACGGCATGAACATCCACTCGTACAGCCCTTCGTTAGTCTTGAAGGTTGTCTTCCACTCATCTCCTTCCCTGATCTGGATCTGATGATAGCCACTCTTTAGATCAATCTTCATGAAGTATGCTACCCCACTTAGGTAGTCCATCATATTGTCCATCCTTGTGAGGGGAAACCTATACCTAATGGTGATTTTGTTGATGGCCTATGAATCCGTGCACATCTGCCATTCTCCTCCTTTCTTGGGAGTGAGAACTATTGGTACTACACAAGGGCTCAGGCTTTCCCTTATCAGCCCTTTGTCTAGCAACTCCTCCACCTATTTCTGGATCTCTTCATTATCTTTGGGGCTCATCCGATATCCTTCCTTATTTGGTAAGCTTTCTCTGGGTATGAAGTCGATATGATGGTTGATGCTTATTTTGGGAGGCAACTTGTCTGACAATTCATCAACTACAATGTCTCTGAATTCCTACAGCATCTCTTGAATTTCTGCAGGCAATTCAGACATTTCTGTGTGCAACAATACTACCTTTTCCCTCCTTACAACAACATAATTCACTTTGTTTTCCTCGATCTATTTCGCAAACTGTTTTCCACCTACTAATAATGCTTTTGTCCCGTTGATGGGTACAAGCGTATGCTTGATTCCATCTTTAACAAACTTGTAGCAGTTCGTTTTCCCATCGTGTACCACCTTCCGATCATACTGCCATGGTCTTCCCAGCAGTATGTGACACATGTCCATTGGCATAATATCACAGATAACTTTTTCTTTGTACCTGCCAATGTGAAATTCAACCTCACATTGTTTATCAACCAACAGCTGGTGGCCTTTTTGCAGCCACGACACCTTGTAAGGGGTGGGGTGCTTAAGCTGCTTCAATCCCAACTTCTCCACCATCTCGATGGCAACCAAATTATCTGTACTCCCACTATCAATGATCAATTTGCAGCACTTTCCGTATGATTTGCAAACTGTCCGAAATAGTGCTTTCCGTTGGGTCTATTCAACTGTTTCCTTGGCTGGCTTCAGTAATAATTTGTTTAGAACTAAGGTCTCCCCCTTTTCTGCTACATTTTTTGCTTCTTGGAGCAGTGCCTCAGCTTCCTCAGGTTGTGCAACAAATGTTCCCCTCTGGCCAGATTGCTCTACTTCAAGGCATTCAAAAGATTTGTGCCCCCACTTGTGGCACCTGTAGCACTAGAAATTAGCTCCTCTGCCTCAGCCATTCCCTCTTCCTCGTTGATATGGCTTTCCACCTCTAGTGTTGTCTCCTTTCTCTGTTGTTCCTGAAGCCTTGGAGCTGCTGCCCTCTTCGCTATTACTGGCAGTTCGTCCTCTGTCGGTTCCCCGTCCTCTCCTAGCATTTTGTTTTCTAGTAATATTTTCTTCAGCCTTCATAGCACGCTGATAGGCTTCTTCTATATTTCTCAGGGAAAGAATACTGATTTCATCCAGTATTTCTAGTCTCAAACCATTTACGTATCTTGCTGTCTTCTCCAGAGTGTCATCGGTATAACTAGCTCTCAAGTTCACCTGGTAGAATTCTTTTGTATACTCCCTTACTGTCATCCTTTTCTATCTTAAGTTCTACACTTGTCGATAAAGTGCAACCTGGTAATCCTTAGGCAGAAATATGCCTTTCAGTTTGGCCACCATCCTTGACCACTTCTTTATCGGTAACTTATTCATTCTCCTTCTCTCTATTTGGATATTTTCCCACCACAGGGCTGTGTGTCCCTTCAATTTGGTTGCAGCTAACCTGACTCTCTGGTCCTCGCTAATCTCTTCACTTTCAAAATACTTTTCCAACTCGCTTATCCAATCCAACAAAACTTTTGTGGACAAGCTGTCATCGTAGTTAGGAATCTTCGGTTTGGGCTTGTTGCTGGCCAACAGAACTAACCTTAGCAACCTCATCTTCAGCCCTTCCTCTTCTAATCTATCTGTTGCAACTATAGCTTCCTCCTCGTTGTCATGTCCTATTCTAGATCCCTTCTCCTTCCTGCGTCCACTACCTCTAAACGAGCAGTAAGGATCCTTATTTCTTCCCTTAGTCCTTTGTTTGCTGCTCTGTGCACACCTCTCCCACATCCTTGTCTTCCAACTTCCATATCTTGACTTTTTCAACTTCCTGCTCTGATACCACTTAATGGGTCTAGCCCACCCTTGTCACACTACCCAATGTTAATAATACTATAATGAATGAAATTAATGATGGCAACTGGATTACATATAATGTTGTTTCATTTGACGGTTGATTGTAATGATTTTAAAGTGGATTTGGGGTCCGCACTTATGATTGGTACTTGTGCTAACAATTGATGGACAAGTGTCCACCCCTTGGGATTGTCAACCCCGCCTTGGTATTAGGGTCTCAAACCTATCTTCGGTCATTTTGCATGCGCACTGTCTGAGTTTTGAGAACTCTATGTTATGGTTACGTTGTGGTTATCTCTATGTAAATTTATGCTGTTACTGTGCTTTGGCTCGGCTCCTGACCTAGGAAAACTCATCGGATCCTCCGTCTGGTGTGAACCCTTGTTTTGAACCTGGTTATTCCGTTGATGCTTCTCTGTCTGCACTTAATCTTTCAGTCGTTTTATGAATGTTTAGTTTGTTGGTTAGACTATGAGATTTCTCTATGTACAATGTCAATGTTGGTTATTTTCTGGGTTGTGCGACTCCTTCTGGTCTTGAATCCTTCTATGCGACTATTGTTGAGTCTCTGGTTGTATTTCTTGGTTTTGATCAGGATGCGGTCATAGGGTCTCGGCTTCAGCTTCTTCAGCAATGCAAAGGTAAGTTTTCTTGTTCTATACTATCAGTCATTTCCTTTTTTCATTCAGTTAAGCTAACTCACTTGCTCCTTCATGAGTAGAGCAACCCTAGGTGACTGTAATGACTGCAGCCTGTCTCTGCAAGGTAAACTCGAACCCTGGTTTTGTTCTTTCCTCTAGTCTTTACTTATTCTGCCAAATAATACTCATGAACTTCGGTTAATGTTTGTCTTTGTAGATGTAATGTCTTGGAGGGTTTCGGAATTTGGCTCTTCGAGGCTCTGGCTAGACCCAGGTAGGGTCATTCCCTGTTTTCCTTGCCACTTGTATTCTGCTGTCGTAGGCTAGGGTTATTGTAATTTTTGTTTCAATGATTTTGGAGCCGTCGACTGTACGTAGTCGTAGGCCATTGGCTTGCACGGTTGCTCTGGTGGGTAGTTGCTGTAGGGTTTGCCTTGCGGGTAGGGTTTCTAGGCCCACATACCATGATACCCTCGAACTTTGTAAAGTGTTATTATATGGATTGTATGTATATTTGAACAAGGTTTTGGAACTGTATATGTTCCAACAGAGATTTTTCATGCTTATTTTATAAATGAAACAAGTGGGTTGACTCTTCAGGCATACCTATATGATTTTCTTGGTTTGTTGTTCAGAAATTCTTGTGCCTTATCTGTATTTTGATGCTCAAATTATACAAACTCATCTAGGACTCCTCTACGCTTGTATATTTGTTAGGTTCAAGGATTGTATGCCCTTATTTTTGCAACGTGTTGAGTTATGTCTGCAAATTCATTTAGGTTCGTAGGCCTGCTTGAATCAATGCAATTCAAAACACATGTGTGTACACGCTTGTAGAACAAAACAAAGATTAGACTTTTATTGTTTCTAGAAATTGAACAGAATGAAAGATAGATAGAGAGTTACAGGATGTTGGAAAAATGTTTGTGTGCTCAAAGATATTTTGTTAGCTTTTCCAGTCTCTCTTTCCAAAAGTCGAACCTCTTACAATTGTGTTCTGTTCTTTTTTAAAATGATTGTATGGAACTGTTTTCTTCTAACTGCTATTGGTTACATTCTGTTGGTTACACATTTTTTAGTTCTAAGAACTGTTATTGTCCTACATTATTGACATGAAAATAAAAATAATTACTTGCAAAAATTTACCTAATTAATCCTCTACCTTCCTACATATTGTTCTTTATTAAATTAAAACAACATAAACAAAAACAACTACATTGTTCACTTCGCAAATTCCTCTTTAGTCATCTTCAGAGACCAAACAACCTTTCCTTTCATCATGATGACCCGTCAGCTAGATGCTCCTGCATCAGAGTAAGGGCCCAAAACAATGTGATGGCATTTCAGTTGAATTTAATTGAACTCAAACTTGATCGAATACAACTGGCTATGAACATGGTGAAATTTTGTTTAGATAACATGAAAAAGTTAAATGAGCGGGGTGTGGAGGATTAGGCTCCCTCGGATGACATCAACATGGAAAGGATGGTAATTAGGACGCTTCATGAAGACCTGTTGGGTATCAATGAAGGAGCAAGCAATGACCCATCAGAAGTGTAGGAAGACCAATTAGTCGAGGCTCGAGAATCAAAAGAAAAAGTGAAGGGGAACCAAGTGTCGAGAATTATGTAGTTTCCTTTAGTTTTTTCAATGTTTTGTCGATTTCAAATTTTTGTTGGGGTTTTTCGGCGAATCTATGGAACTCATCGGTTTTATATATTATGTTATAGAATAGAGGGTTGTATAGATAGAGATATTTTTGAATTTCGGACCAGTTGGTCAGATCACCCGATGCAATGAGTGCTAAGTGGACTATTCAAAAGTCATGAGAAATTAGTCAATTACGACTAACTTGCATGAAAATGGTCATAGATGGATGTCTTAATTAACGTAGTTGAATCGCAAAAACCGATATCTAATATAATGCATTGCGAAAACGCCTATACTTAAATTCAAAAGAGTGAAGGGAACTCTACTTGAATGGTTCATGAGGCATAATACTTGCTAAGGTTTTCCAAATGGGGTAGCAAGCTAAGTGGGCTTAATTGTGGGGAAAACGCCACAGTTAAGTGCGCTTGAGCTAGAGGCGATCTAGGATGGGTGACCTCCCGGGAAGTCCTGGTTACCGAGTGCAAGCCCAGAAAGTGATGATTGACGCTATGTGATTCATTTCACTAGTTTCAATCCCACTTCTTCACCCCTATGAGAATCACCCAATGCAATGAGTGTTAAGTGGACTATTCAAAAAATCATGAGAAATTAGTTAGTTACAACTAACTCTCATGAAAATAGTCATAGTTGAATGACTTAATTAACTCAATAATGAGTGTTAAGTGGGCTCAAAAAATCATGAGAAATTAGTCAGTTACGACTAACTCTCATGAAAATGGTCATAGTTGGATGACTTAATTAACGCAGTTGAATCCCAAACATTGATATCAAATATAAAGGTTTAATGGTTTTTTTGGTTTTAAAATTTAAAAAATAACAATTATTAGTTGGTAAAATTTGATTAATTTGATCAATTGAGTGTATCTAAGGTGCTTGGGAGGGTTTAATAATGACCTCCTCACCTAGGTTCAAGTCTCATTATGACATGATGCTCCATTAAGAGTAGCCTTTGCACTAATTATCTTGAATATATTAACTCTTTCTTGATTCTTATGAATAACCAAAAAGTAAAAAAAATAAAAAATTTGATCAATAAATTTATAATAATAAAAAAAAGTTAGTTTTATATTTTTTTTATAAAACATTCACTTATTTTAAAATTTATAATAATAATAATTACAAATTGAATTTTATATTTTTTATAAACATTCCCATATTAAAAGGGAAAAAAAAGTGTAGTGATTAATTTTATTAAAGATATTTAAATGAAGAAATAAAGTTTATAATTAAAGTTGCTTACTATATTTGACTCTTTCTTCATTTCTGTGTGAATAGCTTAGAACAGTGAAATAAAATAAGAAAAAACTCATAAATGTTTATGTCAAATAGATTTTATCAATAATATAAAAGAAATTTAAAAATAATAATAATAAAAGAATTGAAATAACATAGATTTATAATAATGAAATTTAATAAATAGAACGAAGTGAGTCTTAAATAATTTTTTTATGAAACATTTACTTAGTCAAAAAAGTGTTGGTCTCAATTTTTCTAAAGATAATGAATGGAAAACAAGTTTTAATAAATTAATTAATTAATAATTAAGAAGAAATGATTTTTTTAATTAGTTAATTTTACATTAAAATCACAAAGCTATGTGTTTCCTGTTATTAGGGAAATCATATGAAGAGTTTGCTAGGTTTGTATGAAATCATAAGAAAAATATATATAGAGACTAGGCCGCTAAGGTCATTCTTCATCATTAAACTAGAAAAATTAGCATTAGAAAAGAAAAAAACTAGCTACCCAAGAGAGCATTTAGGATTTGTTGGACTCAAAATTTTCAACTAGGATGGGGTCCTTGGTGTCATTTGGTGAACAACTCGGTGTAGGAGATAGTCCTAGGTGAGGCTCAATTTTACTAAGTGTACAATCCATAGAGTGTAAGAAAACTTGAATTCCATCTAATTGGAGGCAAATTTCTTCTTGAGCCTCTTTCTCATCAATCAACACCCTACCCAACAGTGCTTTTAGATGCCAATAGTGGTCAATATTGGTGCTCAAATTTCCCCAATAACTGAGGACAACCAGAGACCACATCACTGAGGATCCTAGATCCTTCCGCTTTAGGTGACAAGGGTTGGCCTCCCTTTCACCACAGAGGGTATTCCCTGATGATAATCAAAATTGAATAGTCATTGTAAAATAGTGTGAATTAAATAGTTTTTCTAATTAAACAAATAAATAGGCCAAATTATTGAATAAAGAGTGTGTTAAATAAAATCATTTTTTTTGGGAAAAAGAGTTGGTAAGTACATAACTCATGAAAACTTATTAATTCAAAACTTTGTTAATGACAAAAGAGGTAAATTAATATATATCATAATTCACAAAGGTTAGTGAGAAATAAAAACTAAAACTAAAGGAAAAAAAAAATAAAAAAAAATAAAAAAAATTAAAGCACATTGGTGTTAAATACATCCAATTGAACTATGTGGTTTAAATAATATAACATCAAGTATTATTATTATTATTTACCCTGCATAACAATTAGAATAATTTAATTTAATAATTCCCAATAATAAATATTAAAGCAACATTAAATTAAATGAAATTTGTGAAACATTAGAAAAATTGAAGGAGTCAAATAATGGCCAAGAATTTCACATTTTCTAGTGAGGGAAAATAGTGAGAAAAAAAAAAAGGAAATAAAATTTAAACAACTCGTTTTTATGGCTTTTGAATTTGCAATGCACATAACCCCAAATATCATGTATTCATGGGATTAAACCTGCAAGCAATAAATTTAAAATATGATTTTAAAACCACATATATCAAGTATTCCAAAGTATTTAAAATCATTTAATGCATTTGAGAATAATGCATAATCAAGTTAATTCATCATTCTGGAACAATGAACTAGTTCATAAAAATTGAAACTAAAAGGAACAAAATGGAAGAAAATAAAAGAAGTGAATTAATATTATTAATAAGACCTCAGTGTCACCATGAAGGAAACCATTTGCAACATGTACAAGATGGTTATAATAGTTAAAATCTTCTTCCTCAGAACTACCACCCTCCAACCTGCCAAAAAGCTCTCTACCCAAAAATCTCTCGAAATAAACCCTTACATGCTCTTTTATATTTCTGGGAATTCATTTCCCTTTTAGTTCTTGTAACTTCCAAGTAAAATTACATTGATAATTATTATTGCAATTAAATGAAATACAAATCCTGTCATTTAAATATATCCTCGCTCAAATCTTCCACATTAATAATCCTTCATATAATATTTCTTGCGTTAAAAGAAAATATATAAATTAATTCTTAAATATAAAACATTATAATAGATGAAATTAAACCATAAAATTACCTTTCATAATGTTCTCCTCATTATCCCACGTACATTATTAATGAAATTCAATTTCTACCTTAGGTGAGATCCGGTAAAAATTTTCCACTATATAAAACATTAGGTCATAAATTATGTATTTAACGTGAACGTATTTTCCCGAAACGCAAGATAGAATCCAAAATATTAAATGTAAATTAAAGTTAATGTTATTTTCCCTTTTAAATGTTAAACACTTGCATTTTTAAAATCTCAATGCTCCTCCCATGTTAAATTGGTGCCTACACAATTTCTTCACCATTAATTTCAAAAATTCCATTTTCTAAAAAATACACTCTCAAAGATATCCCTTGGCCTTAAGTTTAAAATATAAATCTAATTTCAAATTTTAATTATGTTTTAATGTGAATTTCAAATCCCTAAAGGGGTAGAGATTAGGCGAGCATGTGGAGGTCGCCTCCCATGTGTGAAAACAAGTGGATACAATGGGAGGGACAAGCCTCCCAATCCCTTTAAATCTTCACATGCACCAGGAGAGGTATCGTCTTAATGTTAGCCTTTCGTGTGAGCAATTATTTAGCGTCTATATGTGGGAGTGGCGAAGTCTTAAGACAATGCGCGATGAATCCACCAGGCATTTGTCTTTGCCAGATCTGATGTTGGGAGTTGTGGTGGCTGTAGAGAAGGAGGAGGACGCATCGAAGGTCGACGCTCATTGTGGAAATATATAGGGGTAGTGGACTCATTTGGTCCTTATGGCTAGGAATCCTAGTTATTAGTGGCAAAAGGAAAGACTGGGCACAGAAGAAAAACTCCTCATCGTGTAGAGGTTAACTGTTCTACCTCGTTCTTATAGGGTGGTGGAGCTCCCTGGTAAGGAAACCTCGCAGCCAAAGGAGGAAGCCCAAGTGCCCTTGCTCTAATAGTGATTTCTTGTGCGATGGGGTCTGGTGGGTTCGCCTATGGTTTTTGGTTGTCCAATTTGGTTGGTGGTGGCCGATTTTGTGATCGTCTTGGGACAGAAATAACTCCCCTATACCTAGATGGCACTCCATCATTGGTGGCGTTCTAGAAGGTGGAGGTGTTAGGATTATCTAGTAGGGGTGGTCCTTCATGGGTAGAAGGAACCATCTTGGTGAATTTGTGTTATTTTGGGCGGTGCTATTCGAGTCTTCTATCTGTAGGGAGTGTTCTTTAGGGTGGAAAGTCTGGTGTTTGGTGTATGTTCAAGGCGTCCCTCCCTTGTGAGAAGCTATGAAATCGACAATGCGAAGGGTTTTCTCTTCCTCCCATGTTGCCCTTGCTTTTGAAGGGGTGACAGATCAGGCTTTGGTCACAGTGATGCCCCAACGAGGTGGAAAAATGACTAGGCATGTGCAGAAAGGCAATGTAGGTGTGAAAGAAGGTCGTAGAGGTGGCAAGCGAGGGATGAGTAGAGGTTAAGGTTTCCATGGCCTTAGGAAAACTCGCAAGGGTGGCGACACCCGTGGAAACACGATGAAGCATGGGTTAGAAACACCCGAGGCTCAAAAGGGGCAGGGTCTCCAACACTATTGCCCTGAGAACTGTCGCGCTCTCATTGCCAGTTTCATGGACATGGTGTATGTTGCAGAACGAGTTCAGAGTGAGGAGCATGTGGTGCAAATGACTTCTCTGGAGAGGCTGCATTACTTTCAAAGTCAACTTCATGAAAGGCTAGTTGTGGTCTAGCGGGGGAAATACCAACTCACAGATAAAGTAGAAAAGCAACAGATATGGATGGAAATGACACATTTAGTGTGACTTCCACCCTCCTCCACTTCCTGGAACAACCCCTACAAACCCTGCATCCATTATGTCAGATGACTAGTATGATTTCTGGTGTTTTTTTACGTTTTAGCTATGTTTTGGTGCTTTTGGCCCAACCATTTATGGATGATGTCCTTAGCTACGTTTTTGTATTTTTGTCATCTGGTGAACTTTTTGGTCAACAAACCTGGTCAGGGTGAAACCCCCTGTTTTGAGACAGACTCTATATACTCCTTGTTCCAACATTAATAAAATATTGACTTACAAAAAAAGGAGTGAATTTAAAATCATTTTGAATTAAACTTATTCTTTTTAATACAAACCCATAATTCAATTAAAAATATTTAAATATGTAAAAATAGATTTCAAAATAATAACGATATGTATATATAAATATTTATTTTCAAATAATATATACATTATATAACTTTATATAGTATATTTATTTGTATTTAAAAATTTAACAATAATCCACATATATTATATAAACTCTGTTACATATTAAATTTCATTGTCGGAGTTACATATTAAAAGCTTTGATGAATGGTTATCAGGTGGCCAGATGACAATAGTTTAACTTTGTTCGACATCCTGATAGTTTTTCATTAAATTTCAATGTTCCATGTTTTGGTGTAATTAAATTAACTAGCAATTGTCCCAAAAGGTACAAAGAGAGGCGTATAGGATTATTAAATTGGAATTGTTGAATTTTTCTAGAAGAATTAATTGGTGTGTGGAAAACCTTATTTTCTTGGAGTGGATCATTGTGCAATTACTTTTCTTTAGATGTTTTGTTTATATCTATATTACAAGGAACACATTGAATGTCTTATTTCATTTTAGTGTAATTTAATTACCCAAAATCAAGAAACCTCTATAGATGGCCAAGCATATACGAAGAATACACCTCATTCATATGCAATACCAAATCCATCTTTTCTTTTCTCTGAGTAAAATTTCAAAAGCATGAACACATGCCATTTCATATGCACAATAAACCCAACTTCTGAAATTTCAATGCTTAGATGCATCCCATTCACATGCTACAGTAAACCCATATTTTCTTTAAATTTCAATCCATAGACACATTCATTCATGAGCCATAACAGAACTAGAAAAAACAAAAACCCCTAACCCGTTAATACATTATCTACTCAGAGAGAGGTAAGACGAAAGGATAGCACTGTCTACGGATCTCCATGTCTCTGAAGGAGATGAGGAGCGTCCTGTGACCCATTAATGCATTGTCTTCTAAGGAGTGTGAGGTAAGACTAAATAAAATCACTAGCTACGGATGTTTCATGTCTCCATAAGGCCTTGATAAATCTGTTGTGTGTGGAGCATGATTGTTCAGAGGTCTTTGTTTCAGCCGGATGTATACCCCAGGAAGTTTGTCACCCCTCCACACAGGTGGGTGCGGGGGGGACATGTCCCCCCCGTGAGGGTCCGAGGGGACCGATCCCCCCTAGCTAGGGGGTCCAAGGGCCAGAAATCCCCTGGAGGGGGCTCGGGGGCAGTGCCCCTGAAGCTAAAAACATATGTAAAATTGCCTTGTAAAAGTATAGTAATTTCTAGTCAATCTGGGCCGTTCATTAGGCGGATGATCTGACGGTAGAAATTATGTTTAGTTTAGGGTTTTTTTCCCTAGAAGGAAACCCCTCTCTTTGTATGAGGGCATTGTATTGTGTCTGTGTAATATATGTGTATTCTCCGAGCGAGAAGCAGAGAGGTGAGACTGTGAGAAAAAACAAAGGATATTACAACAGATATGTTGTAGGTTGTGTCTCTTCATTTTGTTGGATAATATAAAGGAAGGACTGGCTGTTCGAGGTGGACATAGCCCAAACTGGGTGAACCACGTATATCTGTGTCTCTCTTGTTTTATGTGTTTTATGTGTTTTCTGTGTTTATATTTCTGCAATATTTTATGTGTTGCATTGCTCCGTAATATATATAACTTTATAACAACTGGTATCAGAGCCGAAGGTCTATTTGGCTGATAAACTCGCAGGAAAGAAGGGTTCCTCGCTCGAGTGGGAGCAATGGCGGAAGATGGTAAGTTTAGGTTCGAGAAATTTAACGGCCAAAACTTCTCACTATGGAAGATGCAGATGGAAGATTATCTGTATCATAAATATCTATACCTACCATTGGGCGGAAAATCAAAGATGTCGACGGGTATGAAAAATGAAGAATGGAACCTTCTCGATAGAAAGGAACTCGAAACAATACAGTTGTGCCTCGCAGCTTCGGTTGCCTTCAACATTTTGAAGGAAACAACAACATAGGGTTTGATTAAGGCATTGGAGAAACTATATAAAAAACCCTCGGCCTCAAACAAGGTATTTCTTATGAAGCAGTTATTTAATGTGAAGATGTCGAAAGGTGGATCTGTTGCAGACCATTTAAATGATTTTAATATTGTTACAAGTCAGTTATGTTCTGTAGGGGTACACTTTGATGATGAAGTTAGAGCTCTATTATTATTGTGCTCATTACCATAAATTTGGAATGGTTTAGTAATGGCCATTAGTAACTATATTTCTGGATCTAGTACTTTAAAGTTTGATGATGTTGTCAGTGCTATCCTTAGCGAGGAAATGCGACGGAAAATATCTGGTGAGACATCGGGAAATGCTTTGAGTGCAGAGTCTAGGGGAAGAAAAATGGAAAGAGGAAAGAGCTCAGGATATCGCAGTAAATCAAGGAAAGGCAGATCCAAGTCCAGATTGGGGATAATGTTCTGGAAATGTGGAAAGAAAGGATACCTAAAGAAATACTATAGATCTTGGAAGGGAAAATAAGGAGATGCACAGCAAGAAAACAATCATGAAGCAAATGTGACAGGTGAGGTGTTACAAGATGCTTTGATTCTTTCTTTCGAAAATATTATTGATTCCTGGGTGGTTGATTCAGGGGCCTCATTCCATGCCACACCTGATAAGAAATACTTTCATGACTATGTTCAAGGAGATTTTGGACAAGTTCATTTGGGTGATGATAAACCCTGTAAAATTGTTGGAATGGGTAAGGTTCTTGGAAAACAGCAGAATGGAAACCAATGGCTACTAAAGGAGGTAAGGCATGTTCCAGATCTAAATAAAAATCTTATCTCAACAGGGCAGTTAGGCGGTGAAGGTTGTGTGACAACCTTCACAGATAAAACTTGGAAGGTCACCAAAGGAGCCCTGGTAATAGAAAAAGGCGAAAAAGTTGGTGCATTGTATTTATGCAATGGTATTTCTAACTCTGTTAATGCTTTAACTTCCGAAGGAGAAAATGCAGCATTATGGCATCATAGGCTCGGACACATGAGTGAAAAGGGGATGAAGATTCTTCACTCTAGGAATTTGTTGCCGAGTTTCAAGAATGTTGATTTGGACTTCTGTGAGAATTGCATTTATGGAAAACAGAAGAGAGTCAGATTTATTAGAGTTGGGAAAGAAAAGAAGAGTGAAAAAATAGAGCTTGTGCATACAGATGTATGGGGACCTGCTCAGGTATCATCTCTCGGTGGCTCTCGTTATTATGTTACTTTTATTGATGATGCAACTAGAAATACTTGGATTTATTGTATTAAGAATAAATCTGATGTATTTTATATTTTCAAGAAATGGAAAGCTTTGGTTGAGATTGAGATGGGAAAGAAATTGAAGTGTCTTAGATCAGAAAATGGAGGTGAATATTGCAGCAAAGAGTTTGATAGGTACTGTTCAGAGCATGGAATTCGTAGAGAGAAGACAGTTCCAAGAACAGCACAAGAAAATGGTGTGTCAGAAAGGATGAATAGAACAATCATGGAGCATGCAAGGTGCATGAGATTGCATGCACGATTGCCTTTACAGTTTTGGGTAGATGTTGTAGATACTATTGTTTATCTAATAAACAGAGGGCCTTCAAGTTCCTTGGATGGTGGTGTTCCAGAGGAAGCATGGACAGGTAAAAAGGTAAACTACTCTATTTTAAAGCCTTTTGGTTGTGAGGCCTTTGTCCATATTGATAAAGAAAATAGAACAAAGCTTGAAGCAAAGTCAAAGAAATGTACCTTTATTGGATATGGTGTTAATGATTTTGGTTATCGCTTATATGATTATGAAAATCACAAAATCATTAGGAGCAGAGATGTAATATTCAATAAAAAGGTCTTGTATAAGAATCAGTTGCAGGAAAAGGAACAAGAAAAGGAAAACAAGGAATATGCAGTTCTTGATGAAATCACTGAAAAGTAAAGGTGCCTGAAAATAATAATAATCAACAACCACAACAACAGCAACCATCACAACTACAACAGGCACCCCAAACACCTGAAAGTGGTGTTAGAATATCTACCAGG